>CM060326.1:8265984-8275984 GCA_030674155.1 Stramonita haemastoma | reverse complement strand
AACATGTCGGCTTTATTGTTGTTTTTACATAGGGAAAGAGGCAGACATTCTTTTTAGCTTTTAATAGCTGTACTATATTTACAACAATAAACCTGAATTCTTTTGGGCTTTTCATGTTTGTACACTATATTTACAACGATAAACCTGAATTTATTTGGGGTTTCAATGTCTATGTACTGTATTTACAACAACAAACCTGAATTCCTTTTTGGCGTTTAATGTATTTACTATATTTACAACAATAAACTCGAATTCTTTTCGGCTTTTAATGTCTGTTCTTAATTTACAACAATAAACCTGAATTGTTTTTTGCTTTTAATGTCTGTGTACTATATTCACAACGATAGACCTGAATTCTATTTGGCTTTAAATGTTTGTGTACTATATTAACAACAAACCTGAATTCCTTTTGGCTTCCAATGTCTGTGTTCTATATTCACAACAACAAACCTGATATCTTGTTGGCTTTCCACGCCTGTGCATTTTATTTACAATAATAAACCTGATGTGGCACAGACGCTTCATTTCAACAAAGCGTCAGAGGATTATGTGCAACCTGTAACAGAATTCCAAGGACATTTATGCTACCAGCGGATACTTAAGTTGTCGGAGAGATGGACTGTGTCAGTATTGCTGTACGGGAGCGAGGTATGGTGCCCAAATATGATAGGTCACCCATCAGCATTGCAGATCGGGTTTTATAGGCTTGTATCCAAACTGAAAAAACCGGATACCTATCGATGTGTGTTCCGGCAAACTGGGACTGTATTTATTGAAAATTTGTGCAAATGTTTTGCTCTGGCTTGTTAGCGATATCTTGAGATGCTGTATAATGCATTTTTTTTGTTTACTGTTTGCATGGTTGGGTTTTTTGTTGGCATTAAATTTTGTTATATCGAGAAAAATATCTTTCTATTTGAATGCATTGTTAGATGATATTGTTTTAAGTGGTTTGGGGAGACCCAGGACCCTCATTACAAAAAAAGGTAAAGGTGTCCCATGACCTAAGTGGTCGTAGGGGAGCGAGGTGTCAGAAACCTCAGCTTCTCTAGGGGCCAGCATATTGAGGGCGGCGCCCATGGTATGTAGATGAACTCCTTTTAAAAAGCGAAGGTCGGAAGTATGGAGAAGAAAATACCAAATATTATTAAGGCAATGGCGCATTCTTGTTTCAGTATAAATAGCATCCCCACCTTCTGGAAATTCTGTGCTAGGGATTCCCTCTTTTCTATCCCTCTCTTTGTTTCCGCCTTATTCCTTTTATATTTGTCACCTCCTTCTCGTCTATTTTCTGCCATCTTGGTCCATTCTCCTGCCTTTTTATTCAGGAAGACTTAAACAAAAAATTCTCTCACGCCGAAGTCGGATGAGCTTGGGCCTCACTTGTCGGGTGCTTAACGGCAGCGCAATGCATTTTCGCTCATATGACAGATAACAACAGTTGCTGCCTGAGAGTTCTACGAACAAGAAAAAGTTTTGTTTTGAAAGTTTCACGTGGTTATCTGACATTGTTGTGATAATACCTTCCCACCACCCATTGACACACTTCAAACCTGTGTAGCAGACAGACATGACAAAAAAACAACAACCTTGAAATTTGCTGTCACTACAAAAACGGGAGTGGGAAAACCTTCCCAACTTCGGAAACAAAATGGTTGGGGGAGTATGAATCGATAGAGAAACTAACAGCATTATTGCACTTGATGTAGAAGTGGAGAGATGAAAGCTGGCAGAGCAGAGGGGGGGATGGCACTCAGGTCCCTCGCGCTCTGAGGTCACACAAAGCACGTGCATCAGGAACACGGACCTGACGCAGAGTGAGAAAATGGATAGGCGTTTAGAAGGGGAAGTAAAGATGAACAAATCCCATTTTTCTGTCTGTCTGTCTATCTGTCTGCTTGTCTGTCTGTCTGCTTGTCTGTCTGTCTGTCTGCTTGTCTGTCTGTTTGTCTGTCTCTGCTTGTCTGTCTGTCTGTCTGCTTGTCTGTATGTCAGTTTGTCTGTTTGTCTGTCAGTTTGTCTGTCTGTTTGTCTGCTTGTCTGTCTGTCAGTTTGTCTGTTTGTCTGTCTTGAGGTGCAGATGTTCATAAGTACTTAAGGTGTACACGTTTATAAGAACTTGAGGTGCAGAGGTTCATGACATACATACACATACACACAAATACAAACACACACACACAAATACAAACACACACACACACACACACACACTCACAGTCACTCACACGCAGACACACACACAAACACACACACACACACAAAACACACACACAAACACACACACAACACACACACAACACACACACAAATACACACACACATAAACAAACACACAAATACACACACACAAACACACACACACACACACACACAGAGTCAAGGCATCGCAAAGCTTTTAAAGAATGAATGTTTTAACAGATGGCTGTAGATAAGGTTGGGGTCGTGGGGGGAGGGGGGGGCACTGTTCTGGTTCCAAGTGGTCTGCACTAGAATAGGGGGTGGGTGATGAAAGTAGTGGGATGGTGAAAACCCCGTGTGTGTGTGTGTGTGTGCGTGTGCGTGTGTGCGTGCGTGTGTGTGTGTGTGTGTGTGTGTGTGTGTGTGTGTGTGTGTGTGTGTGTGTGTGTGTGAGAGAGAGAGAGAGAGAGAGAGAGAGAGAGAGAGAGAGAGAGAGAGAGAGAGGAAGGATGTGTGTGTGTATCTTGTATCTACATGCATGTGTGCGTGTGTGTGTGTTGGTGTGTGTGTGTGAGATAGATAGATAGATAGATAGAGAGAGAGGAGGAGAGAGAGAGAGAGAGAGAGAGAGAGAGAGAGAGAGAGAGAGAGAGAGAGTGTTATAGACAGTTCTAAACAAGATTCCCTGAAGAGCCCAGGAAGCAAATCATTTTGTCAATCAGCCAAGGTTCTGAAAGACAGGACGGGGCGTACACTAAGGAAATAACGAAGACTTTCAGAGAAGACAGTTTGCAATCGATCGTTTGTTACAGTAAAAGCTACTGCACTTGGTCTAGGAGGGCTTGCAGCAAAGGGAATCTATTGGTAACCTTGAGGAAGTTTTCTGTCTGTCTGTCTGTCTGTCTGTCTGTCTGTCTGTCTGTCTGTCTGTCTGTCTGTCTGTCTGTCTGTCTGTCTGTCTCTCTGTCTCTCTCTCTCTGTCTCCTCTCTCTCTCTCTCTCTCTCTCTCTCTCTCCTCTCTCTCTCTCTCTCTCTCTCTCTCTCTCTCTCTCTCTCTCCTCCTCCCCCCCCTCTCTCTCTCTTTGTGCATATGCGTACATACTGATAGACTTGCTAGGACACAGTGTTGCTCAATTTTGTGACATACTGTCCAAGAGAGATGTTTACTGACTGCAATACCTAAAACATTATGATTGTCCACGTCTTTTATTAGAATTTTGTTTATGAATACAGGGGGAATGGGAGTTGTCATATTTTGTCTTTTTTGTTCTGTAGTGATAAGCATTAGTTTGTTTTTCTGGTGGATTGAGGGACATATAGTTTTCTTGACACCATTCCTCGAGGGAGTCAATACTGTTTTGCAATATGTGATATTCTATGTTAGTGTAACTAGAATGCATTGTACCATCACATAAAAAAGTTGACATGGCTCTTGATATAGAGTGGAAGATTATGTAAGACAGGTTGGAAAGTAGTCACCGCAGCCATAGGTAGTAACACATATCTCTTAAGACATTTTGTTTATTAGTTACAGATACATGGTGGTCAATCCAATCAGAGTTTCACTCTAGGAAGTTAAACATGACGGGGTATCAATAATTTGTGAGAGATCGAAAGAATTTATTTAATGCACAAAGGGTGGGGTTTAAGCAGATTTATGCTAAAATCTCCCAATAATAAAATTTTGCTGGCATCTAGAGATGCTGCACCCATTATTACAGAAAATCTGTCAACTCATAACGAACCACTTTGTAACGACGATTGTTCTTTGATGCTTCTTGCTTCGTCCGTAACGACCCACAGTTGTGCACTGTCCCTGATTTTGTAAGATAAAATTGGGATTGGGGGGGGGGGGGGTGAGGAGGAGCGGAGTAGCCTAGTGGTCTGAACATTGCGCTCGTAATTTGACGACCCGTGTTCAATTCCCGCTCGAGGGGATTTTTCCCATGGAGTTAACATCAGTGCTGACTCCACTCCCCCCCTGAAGTCCTTCGGATGAGACTATAAACCGAGGCCCAGTGTGCGAACGCACGCAGAACATCTTGCGCACACGTTAAATTCTGTTCCGCTTTTCGTAAGACTAGGCCATTGTGTGCCGGTGGGAACAGATAAGATTTACAAAACTACATTCACAAGGGGGCTGGTTGTTAAAAAGCACACGAGTGCTTATTCCACTATTCTCAGTATAAAAGAATAAAATAAATAGATAAATAAAATGGACAGGGATCAAGCTACTAAGAGACGCAGACGTTTATTCATAAAATCCAAAGCCCTTTAGATATTTTTGTTCATCAGTTTCGTTATAGATAAAATAGCTGACTGTAATCCGACTTGTTCATTATGCCTTTGAGTCGCAAGAGAATGAAAAGCATTTTGTTCTTTCATGTCCAGGATTAAGTGATCTCAGAAAACAGTTAATTCCATTCTAACACACCACACACACACACGCACGCACGCACGCACGCACGAACGCACGCACGCACACGCACACACACCACAGAAGAGAGAGAGAGAGAGAGAGAGAGAGAGAGAGAGAGAGAGAGAGAGAGAGAGAGAGAGAGAGAGAGTCTCTAAGTCATAGGAACACTTGGGTATACGGCGCTGGAATATTATAACGAGACAGAACAATGCGTCCATTACTATCATTGACAGTTTTTTAAAATGAGCAAGACTGAAGAATAAGTATGTATATTAAATAAGGTGTCTAAATAAAGGTGTCCTTATAATAAAGGTGTCCATATAACAAAGTTGCCCTTGTCACTAATTTTGCAGGTGAGTCGAGATTGACGAAGCCACTTTGTGATTGTGATTATTTGTGATGCTTGCTTCGTGTGTATTAACCTCACAATTGTGCACTATTCTGCTTTTGTAAGAGAAAATGGGATGGGGAGGGGGGGATAGTCTAGTGGTTAGAATCCTGTGCTTGTGACCTGATGGCCCAGAATCAGGCCACCACAAGGCACCGTTCAAGGGGATTTTCCCCTGGAGTTAACATTAGTACTTACCCCACTCCCCTGAAAGTCCTTTGTAATGAAATTGTAAACCGTGGTCTCGTGTACATTGCACGCAAAAAGTCTTGCAATACGTTAAAACACGTTCTGCCTTTCGGAGGAGTAGGCCATTGCATGCCTGTAGGAACGGATGAAAAACATGCATGCACACAGGTTTCATGTCTAAGCATCCTCCCGTCGGAATGCGGCCACCTTAATGGTAGACAAAAACGGTCGCAAATGCAAAACTTCACCGTAGGTAACGGTCGCAAATGCAAAACTTCACGTAGGTAACGGTCGCAAATGCAAATTTCACGTAGGTAACGGTCGCAAATGCAAAATTTCACCGTAGGTAACGGTCCAACTGCAAAATTTCACCATTGGTGACTCTCGGCGAAATTTGAAAAAAAATCTTCTTTATAAAAAAGAAAGTTTTTTTTTTTTAAGTGGTTTTTGAGGGAACTGTCATTTGTGTCGTTGATGTTATTGATTCGTCGTTTTCCGGCCTCACGACTTCGCTCCATTAGTTTATTCCTCTCTTCTCTTTTCTTCCTTCTAATCTCCCCCCTTTGTTTTGCCGTCTGCTGCTGAAAAACGGTTTATTGATCTTGCCCTGCGCCATTTTCTCTGGGGTCTGTCTGACCCAGGCCCTGTGATTTAAAGGCGGAATGATTTGTCTTTTATATTGTCTAGTCTCTGGCATGATTTATGAGGCCTATGGCTGGGTTCCATAACGTCTGTGCCAGGGTTCTGTAGTCAAGTCTTCGTGTTCAGTTTGTCTCTCATCGGTAGCCCCTCTCCCACCCCCCCCCCCGCCCCAAAAAACCGAAAGAAAAAAATCAGCAATCCCCCCCCCCAAAAAACCCCCCCCCCCCCAACCCAAACCAAACAACTTCCCCGTCCCCACCCCGATAAACTCAACAAATAAACAGAAAAGGCTTCGTCCGTACTTGTTTTCCGTTTCCTTACCTTTCCTTTATCTTTCCTATCTTCTGTCCCGCACTTGTGGTTGTTAAAGCAGTTTATGTTTGTCGTTAGAGGGAGTTCTATTTTAGCTGTTGCGTCACCCATTCCTTTGTGTAAAAGTTGAGAGGGTTTGAATTCATTCCGGCGAATGTGAGGTAATGTTGGAGAGAGAGAGAGAGAGAGAGAGAGAGAGAGAGAGGAGAGAGAGAGAGAGAGAGAGAGAGAGAGAGAGAGACGAGAGAGACTGAGAGAGAGAGAATATGTGTGTGAGAATGAGAGAGAGAGAGGGGGGAGGGGGGGGGTAAAAGAGGTGTGCGTGGACATACTTTTTCGCGTGTTTCTGACCACCAGTGTAACACATTCAGTGGAAAAAAATAACAGTTGGCTCAGAATAGGAACACTTAAATTAAAAAAAAAAAAGAAACGCAACAAAACCCCGGTATATTTCTCGAAATGGTCTTGATAATTATTTGACCAAGAAGGTAAAAAAAAAGAAGTGAATATCCTGAAAATTTTTCCTACACTCCATGAGGAGTCATGCTGCACTTTTCTCTCCTATTTTTTTCTACACACTATCAACCATTATTGCCCCAGGAGGTAATTAAACTAAAAGAAGAAGAAAGTGAATGTCTTGATTTTTTTCTGTTAAGCCGAACTCTTCAGCCGTCTTCTCTTCTCTTTCCTTTCTTTCCTTCGTCTTGGGTAACAAAGCCCCAAAGTAAGAGGAGAGGCGCTGAAGTAGAGACTTGAATGGTCTGCAATCTGGTTGAAGTTGGGTATTGATTTCGCGGAAGGATTAACCCCTTCAAAGGATACGGCGCAAAGGTTTCTGCTCTCTTCTTTTATTTATTAAAAAAATATTTAATATTTTGTTTGCTCTTTTTTATTTTGTTTGTTTTCACAGGAGTTATCTTAGAGACATAAGAAATATCCTAAAAAAGGAAATGTACGTTAGTTTGTTTTTTTCCATGTATATTCATTTGTTCAAGTCAGTCAGTCAGTCAGTCAGTCAGTCAGTCAGTCAGTCAGTCCGTCCTAAATTCATTTATTCACTTTCCCTTTTCATTCCTTAAAAGATGTGTAAGTTACCTAGTGTTGTTGTTGTTGTTGTTGTTGTTGTTGTTGTTGTTGTTGTTGTTGTTTTTTTTCTTCTTCTTCTTCTTCTTCTTCTTCTTCTTCTTCTTCTTCTTCTTCTTCTTCTTCTTCTTCTTCTTTGCAATTCTTCTTCTTCTTGTCTGTCACATGAGCGAAAATGCGTTCGCTGCCGCTAAGCGCCTGACAAGTCGGACCCTCCACATTCGAGCTGGATCGGAGAGAATTGTTATCTTTAAAGTCTTTTTTGGAATAAAGGCAGGAGAATGGACTAGGAAAGCTGAAAATAAACACAAGAAGGAGATAACAATAAGAAATAGAACAAGGCAGAAACAAAGAGCGGGATAGAAAAGATGGAATTCCGAGCACAGCATTTCCAGAAGGCGGAGATGCTATTCATACTGACAGGCCTATGGCATCCTCTCGGGGGAGAGGCTGGCTGTGTCAACGCAAAGAGCATGCAGCCCGTGAAACCTGATGCGGGCATCAACAGATACTGGCAGCAAGCATTCACCACCTCGGACCGTGGGGTTGGCTCTGGTACAGTAGACAGTGTAGACAAAATCTGGCATCAAGGTGTTGTTTTGTGTTGTGTTGTATCGTATCGTATTATATTGCATTGTATTGCATTGCATTGTATTTCATTGTATTATATTGCATTGTATTGTATTGTATTTCATTGTATTGCATTGTATTGTATTGCATTGTATTGTATTGTATTGCATTGTATTGCAGTGTATACCACTTTTAGTCAGGTCTCTCAGTCTAGCTAAGGCTTAGTATCCTCCTGGGTCACCCCATGTGGGATGTTTGCTGATTACATTCTGATGGGATTAGTCACTGTATATTTTTTTCTGCAGTAAATCAAGCTGGTCTCCGCGTGGAGAGTATAGCACATCACCACAAGAACAGCGCCACCCATTATTTTTTCCGCACTTTCTTGTCTTTATGTGTGTTTGTTTCCCTATCAGGTGTTGTAAATCGATAGAGGAAAAAAGCCCCAAGTTTGTGGTTATGTGTCACAGAAATAATATATTAGTGTAATTGATTTATCTAGTATTTATTTATTTATTTATTCTTTATATCAAGGATAATGGAAAAAAAGCACTCCTGCGCCTTTTTACATCCAGTCTCCGTGCGTATGCAGTTTTGTAAATCTCGTCATCGGGCAAGAGATGGGCAGCAAGGGCACGTTCTTATAAAGAATACTTCGTCTCCAGGCGATCAGCAATGGAAGTAGTCAGCGTTATTGAATGGTACAGCGGTGTCTTGGTTTCGAGTTACTCACTTTACATAACGGGGACACCACAAGGTGAAGGCTGAATGGAGACAAGTACAGAAGTGACGGAGCCATGTCTGAATTTTCTGGTGGGGTGAATGTGGGGGTGTGGAGGTGTTGGTAGGAAAGCAATGCATGATGCCTGTCTCTTTGGGATTGTCAGGATGTCTTTGAAGATTAGCTTTTTTTTGGTGCCGTAATGCGAATACACATTAATACTTTGCTGGATCTTGCCTGACTTTACAGTTATTAGGGCTTCCTTTTGGGCTGTATCATTGGTTTTATGCACACCTACTTTAATTTCTTTTTTATATCTCCTCGTCTACCCGACAAAATTTTTAATCATGTTGCTTTTGTGATTGCTTATTTCATTTACTTGATGACAGAAAATTTATTTGTGAATGAAATCATCATGAACCAAATATCTGGTGGGATGGTATCCATTTTTGCTGTTTCCTTGGAACTGGTTAGATGATAGATAAACAAGAGAAACAACAGTCCATTTGCTTGATTCATTTGTATGAAGATTGAAAACGAAAGGAAGTAACAAATCCTAGTCTCCCTGCCGTCCCATATATTATGTGCACGCGCACACAGACACAGATGCACACACCCCCGTTATACACACATACATACAGACACACACACTTACACTTACACACACATACACACACACAAACACGCACACACTCACACACACACATAACACACCACACACACGCACACACACACATAGACACACACACAGTCCCTTGCACACACAGACACACACAGACACGCACACACACACATAGACACACACACACACAGTCCCCTTGCACACACACACACACACGCGCACACCACACACGCACACACACACACACACACACACAACACACACACACACACACACACACACACACACACACACACGATCGTAATGATAAGTTACAGGTAGGTGGGGGGGGGGGGTGGCAGCTGACAGTATATTGTGTATGGTAGTGATTGAACCGTCTATCAGAAACAGCTGGGGGTGAAGTCAGTTATAGGTCGCGTGCTGTGTGTGTGTGTGTGTGTTTGTGTGTGTGTGTGTGTGTGCGTGTGTGTTTGTGTGTGTGTGTGTGTGCGCGCGCTCTCTCTCTGATCTGTATATATATATATATATATGTATATGTATATATATGTGTGTGTGTGTGTGTGTTAAACTCACTTTCTGTGTGTGTGTGTGTGTGTGTGTGTGTGTGTGTGTGTGTGAACTCACCTTTTCTATCTGTGTGTGTGTGTGTGTGTGTGTGTGTGTGTGTGTGTGTGTGTGTGTGTGTGTGTGTGTGTGTATCACAATCAGAATCAGACAATTTTGTTGTCAATAAGTCAGAGCCAGACTTGTTTCACACAAAACATAAACATAGTCCACGTTGTGAAAAATATATTGCTTCAGCAGTGGATGGAATTTGTCTATAGTTTTGCTCTTCTTGAAGAAGAAGCATGCAGATTGTGTGTGTGTGTGTGTGTG
>CM060326.1:8258484-8260984 GCA_030674155.1 Stramonita haemastoma | reverse complement strand
TCCCCTTTGCAGAGGATGGAGGGGGGAGATCTAGGAACCTCTCAGTAGTCGTATTTTTGTTTTTCTTTTGTGCTTTTAATCATTTTTCTTATGACAGCAGCCCACACTGTGAAATGGATGAGACTATAAACCGAGGCCCCGTGTGCGAACGCACGCAGAACATCTAGCGTACATGTTAAATCCTGTTCCGCTTTTCGTAAGAGTAGGCCATTGTGTGCCACTGGGAACAGATAAGATTTACAAAACTGCATACACACGGGGACTGAATGTGAAAAAAAGCACACGAGTGCTTATTCCATTATCCTCGATATAAAAGAATAAATAAATAAAATAAATAAATAAGGTTCTTATGACAGCAGCCCACACTGTGACATGTAAAAAAGAACATGAGTGCTTATTGCATTATCCTCGATATACAAAGAATAAATAAATAAATAAATAAATAAATAAATAAATGAGTGCATTGTGTTTTGACTGCGAAAGAAAGATTTCCCATGTGGGTCTGCATCCCTTGCTGATCACATGATTTATCATTAACGCCCCCTCTTTTCGGAGGGATAAAAAAAAATCATGCGCTTTGATAAGAAACCGGATAACAGTTGGTTGTGAGTGGGCGCGTGCTTAAGAGCGCGTGGTGTGTGTGTGTGTGTGTGTGTGTGTGTGTGTGTGTGTGTGTGTGTGTGTGTGTGTGAGTGTGTGTGTGTGTGTGTGTGTGTGTGTGTGTGTGTGTGTGTGTGGTGCGGTGAGGTGAGGTGAGGTGTGTGTGTGTGCGTGTGCGTGTGTGTATGTGTGCGTGCGTGCGGTGAGGTGGTGTGTGTGTGTGTGTGTGCGCGCGCGCGTGTGTGTGCGCGCGCGTGTGTGTGTGTGAGTGAGTGAGAGTGTGCGCTTGCTTGCTTGTGTTAATTTTGCATTTGGGGGGGTCTGCACACACACACGCGTGTGCGTGGGTGTATTTATTTAAAAAAGGGGGAAGAACAGTAGTGTATGCATGTGAGTTTGACGTTCGTGCCATCATACATTTTGTGTGTGCTTGTCCGGAGTAAAGACACAGGAATCGATAACAACAACAGTCTTGATATTGCATTTTTGACGATTTTCTTTTTGGTCTCGAGCAAATAGCAAAATATTGCCCCGGGAAGTGTAGTAGAACAAATCAATGGCATTTCTTTCTTTCTCTGTGTGCTTCAAGTCGAAGAGCAGAAAAATCTCTGCGTGTGTGTTTGTGTGACGGATGAAATCAATGTTGTTGTTTTTTCAGGTGTATGTATATTATTATACTTTAGAATTTTGCTTTCAGAATTTTTGACTGTTTAAGCAGGAAGACATACACAGACATACATAATATGCTTTGCTCAGAAAATGAAGTGTACTTGAAAAACGATTCTTGGCTCAGGCCAAAAGCTGTGTCATTTGATGTAAATAAGCTAACTGTTAGATTGAAAGTGTCACTACTTTGTGTAGGTAAAAGCTAAGTGCCGATGCCCACAGCAAAATGTTGAGATTGACAGTGTTGAGGTTTGTATTGAGTCATGACAAGCTCTTAGCATAACAACTTGTACTCTCCTTTACTCGAGATCAAAGTTCTCAAGTCGGAGTACGGCTGCCTATGTGACCAAATTTTTGTTGTTGTTTAGTTTGTTCCTTATTTTTCATTCCTCGCCAAAAGCTTTGAGGTTCACCAATGGTGAGATTTTTTTTGGTGTATGTAATCCCCATCCCCCCAACACACACACACACACACACGCACACACACACACACACACACACACACACACACACACACACACACACACACACACACACACACACACCACACACACACACCATTAAGGTAGCCGCATTCCGACTTCGGGGATACAATTGGGAAAATAAACCTATCATATTTACCAGGACAGTCAGGACGTAACCCTCCCCTCTACCCTGCTCTTTCCGAGTTCCAACTGTCATGGGATCTTTTGACGTGCACAACTCCATCAGTACACGGATCCAACTGGTTTAGAGTCTCCTCCGAAAAGACTTAAATATTTAGTTCGATTTTCGTGTCAAACTGTAAGACAGGGCAATGGCTGGGAATCGAACTCAGAACCTCACTGTTCACGTATTTAGTAGGTGAACGTCTTAACCATCCTGCCACCTTCTTTTCTGATCTGGAGAGTTACTGGAAAACAGTCAACACAACGTCAACTTCCCTTCCTGTGTGTACCTAAGTTTTGGGGTGATTCCCAGGTGGGAAGAGTGAGTCAGGGTGTATGTTCAGGGTGTGATCCCCCAGGGTGTTAGGCTGGCGACTGTGCAACAAAAACAAATAGGAATCCTGCAGGCGCGTGACTGTGCAACAAAAACAAATAGGAATCCTGCAGGCGCGTGCTCTCTTTGTCTGTCTGTCTGTCTATCTGTCTGTCTGTCTGTACAATGCCTTCTAGTATGCGTAATATAGGTGGTATTCATAGTGTTTATAATTATCTTGTAGTGAATGGACTTGCTGAAGTGTGTGTGTGTG
>CM060326.1:8248484-8253484 GCA_030674155.1 Stramonita haemastoma | reverse complement strand
AAAGAAATGAAATGGAAACTACTTTAAAAAAAAGAAAAGAAAAGAAGAACCAATCTCTCTTAGAAGTCAATGCGCCATATATACATTTGCACTTTCCTTTCATTTAGCAATTCTGCATTTTCGTAGCAATTCTGCATTTTCGTAGCAATTCTGCATTTGTCATCGTAGCAATCGCATTCTGCAATCTATTTCGTAGCAATTCTGCATTTATTTCATTTCTAGCAATTCTGCATTTGCATCGTATTGTAGCAATTCTGCATTCGTGATTCATTTTAGCAATTCTGCATTTTCATAGCATTATTTCTGCAATTGTTCATAGCAATTCTGTATGTTGCCCTATCGTCATGTTAGCTGTAAGCTTACATGTACGTGATTCACTCTTTTATCCTTTGATGTGTAATCCTTTGCTCGTAACCTAAGTAGATTTCTCTGTTTGAGCTGATAAAGTACTCGGACTTTGGAATGTGCAGTAGACATCTGAACAAGCTGCCATGCCGCTGCTGTTGCCTTCCTCTTCTCCTCGCTTGTTTATCCAAGCACTTCCGTAGACACCTTGAGAAAGCTGTCACAAGAGAATGGCAAATGCCGAACCTGTCACTGAACGTGTGCAGTAGGCCGAAGTTGTATATATATTCTTCGTCTGTTTCTGTTTCGTTGTGTGTTTCTTCTTCTTCTTCTTCTTCTTCTTCTTTTTCTTCTTTTTTCTTCTTTTTTTGTTCTTCTTTCTTCTCTCTTCTTCTTCTTCTTCTTCTTCTCTTCTTCTCTTCCTTCTCTCTTCCTTCTTCTCTTCTTCTTCTTCTTCTTCTTCTCCTCCTCCTCCTTCCTTCTTCTCCTCCTCCTCCTTCTTCTCTCTCCTTCCCTCCTCCTCCTCCCTCCTCCTCTCCTCTCTCTCGAACACTCAGACAGCAATTGCTATTTTCTGTCATATAAGCGAAAATGCGTTGCACTGCGCTTGACAAGTCGGCCCAGCGCATTCGACTTCGTCATGAAAGAGAACTGTTATCCTTAAAGTCACTCTGGGGGAAAAGACGGGAGAATGGACCAAGAAGGCAAGAAACTTGACAAGGAGGAAGTGACAGGAAGAAAGAAAGAACTGCAATGGCATCAAAGCGTTGACATCTCACCCACCTCACTGGAAAACTGTCAACGAGGGATTTGGCGCTTATGTTTAGGGGCATATCCTTTTTCTGAAGAGTATCAAGTGAGGACAGTGACTCCCAGTTATAATTACATTTACATTTTTTTCTGCCCCCCCCCCCCCTCCCCTCAGTTGTATCTCTAAGATTTGCAAGAAGGAAACTTCTTTTTTTCAAGTGTCCAAAAGGGGAACTCTTTTCTTGGACGTCAAAGTTTCTTCCCCATGGGACCCATAAAGAACCTTTACTTCTTAGTGTCCTTAAGCAAGTAGCTTTTATTTTTCTCTCCACGGAATTCTTGGGGAGGAATACTTTATTTTTAACTGTGTCTGTAAAAGTTGTCACTTTTTTGTTGTAAGGGTTGGGACATTTTTCATCGTCATTGGGTCATCAGGGGGCTGCTGCTTTATCCCCATGTTTGTGAAGCTTTTCTTCTATACACACGGTCTGTACAGCCAAACTTTTTGGTTTAACTTTAGAATGGATTCATTTATTCTTTTATTTGGAGGATAATGGAATAAGCACTCATGTGTGTGTGTGTGTGTGTGTGTGTGTGTGTGTGTGCGCGCGCGCGCGCGTGGCGTGCGTGCGTGCGTGTGTGTGTGTGTGTGTTTTACAGCCAATCCCTGTATGTATGCGGTTTTAACATACACGTTAGATCCACAGACCCTCTGTGTGCCATTTGCGATGCTTCCCGGATCGGTCAATGAAATGATGTGTACATGATAACGAAATCTGCGTTTATGTTTACAAAATATGTATATATCAGACCAGTGTTTTGTAAGAAAGAGAGTTCAAGACAAGGACAAAACATTCTCCCCACTCTACATGCAATCTTCATGCATAATTATGCATACACGTGCGAGCGCACGTTGAATTCTTAACTCCTCAGATGGTGAAGATACAAAAGCACACAGACTGCTAGCAAAGAAGTTAAAGGGGTGTTTGAAGAGTGAACGTCTCTGCACCTGTCTGAACAAGGCGTTGCATTAGCAGTCAGCAGTGTGGTCATGTGAAAGGCCAGGAGCTCTGATCTCGGCTAGGTTCTGCCAGCCTTGCCTTTGTGTCTGCCTGCTTGTCTGCCTGTATGCCTTCTTCCAGTCTGCCTGTCGACCTGTCTGCCGCTTGTCCGTGAGTCTTTCATCTTGATTGATTCAATCTTTGTGGGGCATGTATATATTGCTGGCGAGGTAGTTTCCTCCTTCGTTATACTGATTGCATATTCATTCACTCTTGTCTTGCTTTTTGCGCTCATTTTTCTGTTTTTCTTTCTTTCTTCCTTCCTTCGGTCCTTGTGTCTATCTGTGAATGTGTCAGTGTCGCTATTTCTGTTTCTCGTCTTAGTCTGTCTGTCTCTCTGTCTTCCTGTCTGTCTGTCTGTCTGCTGTCTGTCTGTTTGTCTGTCTCTCTCTGTCTTCGTCTCTCCTCTTCCTCTCTCTCTCTCTCTCTCTCTCTCTCTCTCTCTCTCTCTCTCTCTCTCTCTCTCTCTCTCTCTCTCTCTCTCTCTCTCTCTCTCTCTCTCCTCTCTCTCTCTCGGAATGTCAGCCTCCCTCATTCCTCGCTTCTCAGAAAATTCATATTGTCCTATGTTTACAGGTGAAGGACTGGAGAAGTGAGAACAGATGGATTCTAATCAGACGGAGTGCTGCTGCCTGCCTCGATAGACACCCCCCCCCCCACACACACACACTTACACCCCCCCTCTATACCGCCATGGACGTGTGGACAGTGCTGTCTGTCTCGCTGTGCTCTGCGCATGTCTGATGACCTTGGTGACCGCCACTGAATATGAGCCTGTGGACTTCAGTAACATGACCAGGTGAGGTGTATTCTGTGTTGTATAATTATTTCAACAGATGTTTTATTCCAGTTTTGTCACATAACAATTCCAGTTTTGTCATTCTGACTGGACAAAAAGTAGTCTTAGCAAAATCGTGTAAAGATAATAAATTTATACGCTCAAGCTGTGATGTGTATGAAATAAATTTTCAGTGATGTGAAAGCCCTATAACTGATTGTCCACATTCACACACATGCACATATCCACACGAACGCATGTATGCATGCACATAAAGGAGCGTGTTAGCTTTTGGTTAGTTTGTAAAGCACGTTCGTTTTTGTCTAAATTATGAACCAAAAAAATATCTCTCCCCCCCCTCACCCCCCCCCCCCTCAACACGGACGCCAAGGTCTCTTCCGTTGTTAAAAAAAACTCTTTTTGCATATAATTATTACTTTGTTCTGGCAGCCAGGCGGTGACGTGTATTGTAAAGATTGTTATATGCAAAGCATGGATAATTATGGTGTAGTGTTATTTCAGATTTGTCTCCTGTGGCATTTGATATGCAATTTTGGCTACTAGTGTTTACCTCTAAAAAAAAAAAAAAACAAGGTTAAAAAAAATCTGGGGATGGTTGAAATTAATCCGAATGGCTGATGTCCTCGGCATAGCCTGGGTTTTGTTTTTGTCTAGAATAGAATAGTTACGGTAATATGTTCTCTTTTTCTGGTTGATTGTGTGTGGTATGTGAATGCCTTTCCAATGGAACATTCCAGCAACATGGAGAGGGGAGGGGTTGGGGTCTGCTGCATGGGTAACAGCTTGTCCTCCATACTTACTTACCCAGGCTTTGCGCTCTAGATCCTAGAGCGCAACTCCATAGTCTTCCGAGACTGACGGGTGCCTTACAATCAGTGCATTAGTCACGTCACCGTTGTTTACACTTGAAGTGATGAATGTTAAAATGAGTTGTAAACTTGAACAGTCACAGCCCTGATATGGCTTCTATGGTCAGCAGGGTTATCAACAACACGTACACACAAAGAAAAACCCTGTACGACAGCAGTAATAACTCCTTCCCAGGATTTCTGTCTGTAACCCTTTATATGCCATATTTAAAAAAAAAATCCATTCTGACTGATATTTCTGTGCTGCAAGCTTGAAGCTTTGCTGATGGGAAGCTGATTGTTGTGGGATCCCCTTATCTGGAGGTGCCAATCCTTCAGGCGTGTTTTACAGTGTGTGCTGTCTTGCTCATAGCCTAATGCTGTTATTCATTGCATGGGGGTTCCAGCAGGGGGGGGGGGGTTCTTCCGAAGGTTTATCGGTCTTGCGGCTGGATGCACGCAGGCACACGATAATAGCACGCTTACCCGTTCTGTGTGTGTGTGTGTGGTGTGTGTGTGTGTGTGTGTGTGTGTGTGTGTTGTGTGTGTGTGTGTTGTGTGTGTGTGTGTGTGTGTGTGGTGTGTGTGTGTGTGTGTGTGTGTTGTGTGTGTGTAGCGTGCGCGCGTATGTGTGTGTGTGTGTTGTGTTGTGTTTTGTTGTGCTGTGTTGTGTTGTGTGTGTTGTGTGTGTTTGTGTGTGTATGTGTCTGTGTGTCTGTATCTGTCTCTATCTATATATACATATATATTATATATTATATGTATGTGTATATATAATCTCTATGCATCTCCCTTTATATATAATCTCTTCTACTCTTCTTCTCTCTCTCTTCTCTCTCTCTCTCTCTCTCTCTCCTCTCTTTTCTTTCTCTCTCTCTTTCTCTCTCTCTCTCTCTCTCTCTCTCTCTCTCTCTCTCTCTCTCTCTCTCTCTCTCTCTCTCTCTCTCTCTCCCACACACACACACACACACACATGTATACACCAGCACGCTTGTGCACATTATACACGTTCGAAAACATTCCAATTTCAAAATATGAACGTGTTATAATCAACAGAAACATCACTCTATGTGTGTGTGTGTGTGCGCGTGTTTGTCTGTGTGTGTGCGCGTGTGTGTGTGTCAGCGTGCGCGTGTGTGTGTCAGCGTGCACGTGTGTGTGTATATACTTATGCATTAACGAATGTGTGTATGTTGC
>CM060326.1:8228484-8240984 GCA_030674155.1 Stramonita haemastoma | reverse complement strand
ATAGAGGGGACAGGGAGTAGTGGGTTGGTTAGGGAAACGCCCAGTAGAGGCCTACTGAAGCCAGAACCCAGATCAGCATTAATTTTGCCATGACATTGACAGGCATCACACCAATAGTCATGCCACTTGTCCTTCTGATGTGTGTCATGTCACTGTGCCACTTGACACAGCACTGGCTGCACTAACAGCAGCATAATCATCGTCGGTATTATCATGATTATTATGATAATGATTGTTATTATCATTTTTATTGCTGCAGCTGTTGTTGTTGTTACTTGTGCTTATTATGGTGTCAGACAAGATTTGACACACCTCCCTCCCTTTTGTGATTGCCTTTCTGTGAAGTCTATGAATGTATGATTACATACATACATACACACATACATATACATACATACTACATACATACATACATACATACATACATACATATACATACATGCATGCATGCATGCATGCATGCATACATACATACATACATACATACATACATACATACATACTTACATACATACATACATACATACATACATACATATGCTAGTTAACCAGCCAGTTTTATTTCCTAGTTTGTGCGTGCATGTGTGTTGGGGGGTGGGAGTGAGGGAGTGAGTGAGAGAGTGAGTGAGGAGAGGAGAGAGAGAGAGGAGAGAGAGGAGAGAGAGAGAGAGAGAGAGGAGGAGAGAGAGAGAGAGAGAGGAGAGAGAGAGAGAGAGAATGTGTGCGTGTGTGCGTGCGTGTGTCCGACATAGCAATTTGAATTCCATGTTATGTATACTTTAAGTATCATGCATATGGTCCTTCCATACTCGATACTTTTTTTTCCATACTTGTCACTGAAAATTGAGACAGAGTGATGAACGATTTGGGGATATATCCTGAACTTATTTGCCTAAGCGAATGCAGGACAGCAATTTATTTTCTTCTATTCATATAGGTTCTGACATGTTTTAGTCATTCAACATTCACATACTGTCATCAGTGCGATTAACTCGGGGCGACAGCTGGCGTTTGAGTTTATACATCATGCATTTCTAATGGAGAACACACACACCATGAGCGTGTATATATAAGGACGGGGGAAATGTTTAAGTATTGCAAGGATTCAGTAGCTACTGTAATACTATATGGGAGAAGTAAAATTTTAAAATAAAATCATAACAGTATTTTGATAAGCTGGTATGGTGCAAGTCGCGAGCGAGAACACACACCCATCCATCCACCCACGCACGCACGCACGCACGCACGCAGAGAGAGGGAGAGACAGAGACAGAGAGAGACACAGAGACAGACAGACAGACAGACAGACAGACAGACAGACAGAGAGAACTCGAACTCGAACTCGAAAGATTTATTCACAAAAAGGCCATTGGCCCATACATGAAGGGGGTTGCCGAACTGTTTAGTATTTGGTGATGGCGAAAAAAAAACGACAACAACAACAACAAACAAAACAAAACAAAACAAAACAACAACAACAACAAAAATCAACAACAGTAATAACCAAAAAAGAAAAAGAATTAACAGAAAAGTCAGTTACAAAAAAAGGGACTTAAGATAACAAAATATGAGAGAGAGAGAGAGAGAGATGAGGAGAGAGGAGGAGAGAGAGAGAGAGGAGAGAGAGAGAGAGAGAGAGAGAGAGAGAGGAGAAGAGAGAGAGAGAATTGAGTTACCTCAGTTTCAAACAGTTTTCTTCCTAGACATTCTTTTCATTAACATATTCATTCCTTTTCATTCTTGTGTGATGGTCGGCAGACGACAGCTAGCCGTAAATCCCCATGATAATTGTTATATGATCTTCTGGACTGGATCAGAGAACAGATGGAGATTTATTCTTTGTTATTCTTGTATATCGAAGATAATGGAATAAACACTCGTGTGCTTTTTTACACCCAGTCCCTGTGTGTATGCAGTTTCGTAAATCTTGTCATCTGTTTCCACTGGCACACAATGGCCTACTCTTACGAAAAGCGGAACAGGATTTAACGTGTGCGCAAGATGTTCTGCACGCGTTCGTACACGGGGCCTCGGTTTATAGTCTCATCCGAAAGACTTTAGGGGAGAGTGGAGTCAGCACTGATGTTAACTCCAGGGGAAAAATCCCCTCGAACGGGAATCGAACTCGGGTCGTCAAATTGCGAGCGCAATGTTATTTATTTATTTATTTATTCTTTATATCGAGGATAACAGAATAAGTAATCATGTGCTTTTTTTATCCGGTCCCGTGTGTATGCAGTTTTAGTAAATATTGTCATCTGTTCCCACCGGCACACGATGGCCTAAATCTTACGAAAAGCGGAACAGGATTTTAACGTGTGCGCAAGATGTTCTGCATGCGTTCGCACACGGGGCCTCGGTTTAAAGTCTCATCGGACTTTTGGGGAGAGTGGAGTCAGCACTGATGTTAACTCCAGGACAAAAATTTCCTTGTCCGGACTCAACCCGGGTCGTCAATTGCCAGCGCAATGTTCTGACCACTAGGCTATCCGTCCCCTGTTCTGACCACTAGAAGGGATGGGGGTGTGGCTTTGCTTTCAGGGATTACTCATAGTCCTGGACAACTTAACCAGAACTTGATCACATTCATTTTGTTGTTGAGGATGACAGCAGGCGTAGGGACACACTGGAAAAAGAGAGAACCAGAGAAGGCACGCAAGCGTGTACGTGCAGACTTAGCTTGTTCACACGCATGTATAATTATACTTGTGTATGTGTGGGCGTGCACTTGCGCGCATACATGTATAGTTTCACAGTCGCTCGCACACACACACACACACACACACACACACACACACCACACACACACACACACACACACACACACACACACAACACACACACACACACACTCCGATTCATACTTAGTATATGCGTACACGAAACATTTGCTTGCACAGATATAAAATTATTAATAATACTAACTATATGTGCAATTTTTAAAGCGCTGATTCTTGTAAAGCAAAGAAATCAATGTTCTTGCATTGAAATAATTCACATACATGCGATTCTTCTTCGTCGTCGAACGCTCAGACACCAACTATTGCTGTCTGTCATATGAGCGAAAATGCGTCACGCTGCCGTTAAGCGCCCGACAAGCCAGGCCCAGCGCATTCCGATTTCGGACATAAGGAGTAACCACCATCGTAGAAATTTCTGGAAAAAAGCAGGAGAAAGGACCAAGAAGGTAGACAACAGACAAGAAGAATGTAACAGGAAGAAGGGGAACAAGGCAGAAAACGAAAGTGATAGAAAAGAGGAAATTTCTTGCATAGAATTTTCAATAGGTGGAGATGCTATTTATACTGAGAGGCCCCTGGCACCCCCACTGGGAAAGGAAGGAAGGAAGGAAATAATAATTTGTGTCTTGAGGCTAAATTTGAAAGAGCCGAATAAAGGCTTTGGGCGAAGGGAGAGGGAAGTTCATTCCAGATAGATGGACCAGAAAATAGTAAAAAGGACTACGGCCGACAGTGGATTTTTTTGCGTCTAGGGGTTTGTAAGCACAAGGTATCTGCAGCAGAACGGAGGGAACGAGATGGAGTATAGTATAGGTAGTCACAGAGACAGGATGGTACAGCTTTGTGGAGACATTTGTAGCGGAGGGTACCAATGTTGTACTTCATTCTATGTGAGACAGGCAACCAGTGAGACAAGTGGTGCGTTAAGATTTTTCTTTCTTAGGATATATCGGGCTGCAGAGTTCTGTGTGTGTTGAAGGGAGTGAATGAATGATGCTGGTGGACCAGTCAAAAGAGAGTTTAAGTAGTTTTCTATCTATTATCTATCTATCTATCTATCTATCTATCTATCTATCTATCTATCTATCTATCTATCTATCTATCTATCTATCTATCTATCTATCTATCTATCTATCTATCTACTCTCTCTCTCTCTCTCTCTTCTCTCTCTCTCTCTCTCTCTCTCCATCCATCCATCCATCCATCCATCCATCCATCCATTCCTTAGTTTGGCGACCGTGGGGGTACCCCTGAAGACTTGACAACCAGTTTTCTCCATTCCTCTCTCTGTTCTGCCTTTCTCAAAATGTTGTTGAGTTCTAGGCCTGTCCATTCGCTGATGTTGCAAGCCAAGGGAGAGATGGGAGGACAACATCAGCGAATGGTTGAAGTAGTGCAGTCGTGAAAGATTGAGAGATGTGACAAGCGTGAGTAATGTTGCATCAGTGGGCAGATACTTGCGATTTGCACAAACATGCCGCGATTGATAGTGGCAGGACGGACAGGTCTGGGTGATGAATACACAAATGCGCACATAATTATTCCCTCGTTATATAACGCCATGCTGCACCTCATTGCAATGCAAAGCAACGCAAAGCAATGCAACAGAAAGGCGTCAGAGGATGTAGATAGATCTATCGGTGTCTCATCCACAGCACATTAGAGCAGTTGCTTACACAGTGAAGTGGCAGTGTGTGTGTGTGTGTGTGTGTGTGTGTTGTGTGTGTGTGTGTGTGTGTGTGTGTGTGTGTGTGTGGTGTGTGTGTACACATAGAAATGAGAGATAATAGATGGACTGTGTCTGTGAATAATCGGCTTCATCAGCCATTCTGATGACATGGAGCCGCCATTTACTATAAAGACCGGCAGGGTATTACCATGCTAACCTTGGCTACTTGCCCTTAGGGCTGTGGGTGTTGTTTTTTTATA
Source organism: Stramonita haemastoma (assembly GCA_030674155.1). NCBI lineage: Eukaryota > Metazoa > Mollusca > Gastropoda > Neogastropoda > Muricidae > Stramonita > Stramonita haemastoma. The sequence goes on along the minus strand of CM060326.1, from coordinate 8,236,314 downwards.
TTATCTACATATATCCCAACTCTTATTCCACCCCCCCCCATAGGTCTGGTTGTTTTTTGTTTTTGCTCTATCCCTTTCTACAACCCCACCCTATTTGTTTGTTTGCCTGGATTTTTGTCTGTGAGTCTGGTCTGTCTTGGTATTTTTTCTTCTTTTCTTCCTCTCATTCCTCATACTGGATGATGGGACTGGATGTAAAAAAGCAATGAGTGCTTATTCCATTATCCTCGATATAAAAGAATAAGTAAATAAAAGAATAATTAAAGTAAAGTACTTTTCTTTCTCCCCCTCTCATTACCCTATTCCTCCTCCTCTTCTTGTCTTCCTCATCTATCTGATTGCCTGTCAAGTATTCAACTACTGTTAATTTCTTGCCTCTCTCACCCTTCTCTCTGTTATCTAGTTATCTTCTGTTCCGGTGGCTCCTTATCTCGTCTCTGTCTATCTCAATCTCTTTTTGTGTCTTTTTCTTTCTGTCTCTCTTTATGTCTCTGTCTCTATCTTTCTCCCTCTCCATCTCAATATCTGCTTCTGCCTTTTTGCTTTTTCTCTCTGTGTCTCTGTCTCTATCTCTCTCCCCCCTCCCCCTCCCTCCCCTCCTCCTCTCTCTCTCTCCTCTCTCTCTCTCTCTCTCTCTCTCTCTCTCTCTCTCTCTCTCTTCTCTCTCTCTCTCTCTCTCTCTCTCTTATGTGTTTTCAATGTATATCTATCCTTTTTTTAAAATCATAGGTCGAATTTTATTATTGGTGGTGGTGGTTTTGATTTTGTTTTGCTTTATTTTGCTGTTGGTTTGAATGCTTTTTAGGGGGGGGGAGGTCTTGGAGGGGAGGGGGGGTGCTATTCTAACAGGGCAAGGGCGATGAAAAAAGTGAGTGCTTACTCTGTCACCCTTGGAAAATAAAGATTATTGATTCATTCATTCCCCTCCTCCCTGCTCTACATCTGGCTTCCTCCAGATCCTCCCTACTCTCTTTGACCAGCGTGGAAACTTATAAACAATATACCGCCACGAGGTATTAATGGTTGTACTTTCGTGAGTGCTTTGGCATGTCTGCAGCATATTTTATCACCTTTTACAAAACCCACTTGACTGGCTCTGGCCACAGTTGAACTAGAGAGACTGAGCATACACCAGGCTGTCATGTCAGCCCCCAAGGTGTGTGTTAGTCATAGACAGAAATCAATGAGTAGAAGCACTCATCTGCGTCTATTAATTTGATCTTCTGCAAGTGTAGTGTAGGAAGCCTTAGGCGGCTTTTAAAAATGGTGTTAGTGATAGAGTGGATTCACAGAACATATCAATGCCTTTGAAATCTAAAGTATACTGTCTACATACTGAATTGAAGTGCCCCTATCAAAATTGTCTAATTGTCTCTCTTTCGACCCCCCCCCCCCTATTTTGCCCCTCAGTCAGTCTATAGCTCTTGCTCTATCCTAATCTGCAATCCCACTCTCTTTTGTCTGTCTGCCTGGATTTGTCTGTGAGTCTGGTCTGCTTGTCACTTCCTTTTACTTCTTTTCCTTTTCTTTTTTCTCTTTCTTCGCTTTGCTGCTTTGCTGTCTTCTCAGTCCTCGTACTTTGCCTTCTCTCCCTCCCATTAGCCTGTTCCTCCTGCTCCTGCTCGTCCTGTCTTCCTCCTCTCTCTGTCTGTTAATGTCTTGCCTCTCTCACTCTTCATCTAGCTATCTTGTTTCTGTGGCTCTTTATCTTGTCTCTGTCATAATCTTTGCTTCTGACTGCTTCTGTCTCTGTCTCTGTTTCTTCCCCCTTTGTCCTGCTCTCTCATCTTCTTTCTCCAAATTTCTCTCTACTCCCTCTAATTTGATTACTAATAATTGGTGGAAGCTTTCTTCTTCTTCTTCTTCTTCTTCTTCTTCTTCTTCTTCGAGCTTCTTCTTCTTCTTCTTCTTCTTCTTCGCAATTCTTCGCAATTCTTCTTAACATTGTGCTGCAAGTGGTATTCACAGTTGTACTTTAGTCAGTGGGTTGGCATGTCTGCAGCACATTTTATCACCTTTTAAAAAACCCACTTGACTGTCTCTGGCCACAGTTGAAATAGAGAGACTGAGCATACACCAGGCTGTCATGTCAGCCCCCAAGGTGTGTGTTAGTCATAGACAGAAATCAATGAGTAAAACCACTCTGCGTGAGTTTGTTTTTCTGGAAGTGTAGTGTAGAAGCCTTAGGCAGCTTCAGAAAATGGTGTTAAGTGATAAAATGGATACGCAGAATGTATAAATGCCTCTGAAATCTAAAGTACAGGTGTTAACATATCGAACTGAAGTGCACTCGAAGCGTATGCACCCAATGCACAGGATGTTTGTTATATCAGAGTAAAGCTATTCCTTCTTTAGGTGCTAACGTTGCCAGTGTTACGTATAATAGTGGAATTATTTATACTCTGTGACATGAGAGCCTCCCAGCCCCCCTCCCCCCCCCCCCAAAAAAAAAGGGGGAATAATTGTACCTTGTGCTGTTGTTGCTTCCCCTTAATTTGCTTCATTTAGGTATCATCCTACTTTGTATTATCTAAGAATTGGGAGCATGCAGAGTTAAAAATTTTTTTTTTTAAGTCATCAAGGTTGCTCACTCACATAGTCTTGGTTATCTCTCTGTCTCTCTGTCTCTTTCTTCTCTCTCTCTCTCTCTCTCTCTCTCTCTCTCTCTTCTCTCTCTCTCTCTCTCTCTCTCTCTCTCTCTCTCTCTCTCTCTCTCTCTCTCTCTCCCCACCCCCTCTCCCCTTTTGACACATTCTGTTAAAGTAAATTCTTTTTTCAGATGAAGGGACCATGATTAACACATTTCCACATTCAGGAATTGATCTCAATACAGAGATTTTCTTTGGGTCATCGTTGCTTGGTTTTTTGTACTGGTTTTTGGTGTTCTTTGTTCATTGTTTATCCCTTAATGCTCTGCACAGTGTCCTTACATAATACTCCATAGTACCAAGAGGGACAGAAAAACTGCTACGAGAGCATAGTGTGTGTTTATTTCTGCACATAGGAACTTCGGCTCGTGCAACACTGCGGTGCTTGCGCGGGCCGTTCTCTCTTGCTGCTTCAAACAGAATTGTTCTGTTTTTGGGGGTGGCCCGAGGCGCTGAAGTGGGAGACCTCCTGACCTTCTGTTCACAGTCCCTAAATCGCAGTACTTCTGCTGGGACTCTAATATAAGCTCAAGAACACCACCTTTCTTTTTTTTTTTTGCCATTCTCATCCAACTTACTAGACGTCATTTCTAAACCTGCTTCTACTCGCCTCCTGCCCACTCTCCTTTTACCCATGCTACAGGATAATGATGATATAGCCTCCTCCTCTATGCCAGAGAAGTGTACATGGAAATAATGATGCTAATCTAAAGGGGCAGGAATAACCCAGTTGGTTCTGTGGAAGATGTGTGTGTGTGTGTACGTGTGTGTGTGTACGTGTGTGTGTGTGTGTGTGTGTGTGTGTGTGTGTGTGTGTGTGTGTGTGTGTGTGTGTGTGTGTGTGTGTGTGTGTGTGTGTGTGTGTGTGTGTGTGTGTGTACGTGTGTGTGTGTGTGTGGTGTGTGTGTGTGTTTGTGTGTGTGTGTTTGTGTGTGTGTGTTTGTGTGTGTGTGTTTGTGTGTGTGTGTTTGTGTGTGTGTTAGTGTGCGTGCGTGCTTGTGTGTGTGTGTGTGTGTGTGTGTGTGTGTGCGCGCGCGTGCGCGTGCATGTGTGTATGCGCGCGTGCGCGTGCATGTGTGTGTGCGCACGTGTGTGTGTGTCCGTGTGTGTGTGTCCGTGTGTGTGTGTGCGCGCGCGCTGCATGAGTGCTGTGGACACAAGAGAGTAAACATGACCATGGCAGAAAGATGGTTTATGATACTGGCTTAACAGGGTTGAGCTCTGTTGTGCCTGTTGTTATTATTTTCTTCTCATGGGAACATTATGTAAAAGTGTGCAAAGAGCTAATTGTCTGTGTGATTGCTTGTCTGAATGATTGCTTTGTCTGTCTGTCTGTCTGTCTGTCTGTCTGTCTGTCTTTCTGTCTGTCTGTCTGTCTGTCTGTCTGTCTGTCTGTCTGTCTCTCTCTCTCTCTCTCTCTCTCTCTCTCTCTCTCTCTCTCTCTCTCTCTCTCTCTCTCTCTCTCTCTCTCTCTCTCTCTCTCTCTCTTTTCTTCTTCTCAATGAGTTATGTGGTTTATTTTGTCAGAAACGGTACAGAAGTTTGTTTTCTTTTACAATAAGTTCCTTTTGTGTGGTTTTATGTTTTTGTTCTAATTTGGATTCTTATGACATTTGTTTGGTTTGGTTTCGTTAATGTTTTGGGTAGCAAAGTAGGTATATTTCCCCCTCTACATTGATGAGGGGGAAAGTTCACAAGTCAAGAAGCTTACAAGAAGTACATGGATAGCCACAGAGAAGTGAGGAAAAAGATGAGAGAAGCCAAAGAAGCGTGGATAGAAGAACAATGCAACAACATCGAAGCTGGAATGACCAAGGGAAACAGCAAAACAGCTTACGATACTTTGAAAGCACTAACGAAAACCACACAGCCTAAAGCCTCTGTTATTGAAGACAAAGAAGGAAATCTTTTAACGGAAAACAATGCCATCCTCCAACGCTGGACAGAATACTGTGAGGGATTGTACAACTACCCACTACGCCCAGATACCAACATAGTTTCTGACAAACCCCCTGAACACCAAGATAAAGACCCACCAATACTAAGGTGTGAAGTAGATGCAGCTATTAGACAATTGAAGAAGGGGAAGTCCCCTGGAATCGATAACATCCCAGCTGAACTCATAAAAAATGGAGGGAATGAAACAGCAAGGCGATTCACAGAACTTTGTCAGAAGATCCACGACACCAAAGAATGGCCAAAAGAATGGACACAGTCTCTTGTAATACCCCTGCCAAAGAAAGGAAACCTCAAACAATGCCAGAACTACAGAACCATCAGTCTCATAAGTCATCCTAGCAAGATCATGCTGCAGGTAGTCCTCAACAGACTGAAAAACCAAGCGGAAAAACTCCTGGCAGAAGAACAAGCGGGCTTTAGACCAAAACGCAGCACAATGGAACAAATTTTCAATCTGAGAATTCTGATAGAGAAGCATCTCCAACACCAAAAAGACTTGTACCACAATTTCATAGACTTTAAAAAGGCCTTTGACAGGGTATGGCATGACGGCCTCTGGCAAGTACTCAGGCACTTCAACATTGACAGCTGTCTAATTGAAGTCATCAAAGCTCTGTACGAGAACGCAGAAAGTGCAGTTTTTATGAATAATCACGTGGGCGAGTTCTTCAAGACCACGGTTGGGGTTCGCCAGGGCTGCCTTCTCTCACCTGTACTCTTCAACCTCTTCCTCGAAAACATCATGACAGAGACACTGCAAAACCACCACACTTCCATCTCCATTGGTGGAAGACCCCTTTGCAACCTCAGATTTGCAGATGACATTGACCTCATGGGCAGCAGCAAACAAGAACTGCAAATCCTCACAGACAATTTAACAGATCGAGCGAGCGCATACGGCATGGAGGTCAGTACAGAGAAATCAAAGATCATGGTCAACAGCGCGAGTAATGACATCACGGAAATAAAGATGAATGGAGAAACACTAGAAGAGGTGAACCAATTCAAATACTTAGGCTCCATCCTAACAAAAGATGGCACATCAAACAATGAAGTGAAAGCTCGCATTGCAACAGCAACATCTGCTCTAGTCAGACTCGAGAAGATCATCAGAAGCAACAACATCAGCTTCTGCACCAAATACCACCTTTACAAATCCCTCGTGATATCTATCCTCCTATATGGCTGTGAATCATGGACTCTGACAGCAGAGTTAGAGAGGAGAATCCAAGCATTCGAGAACAAGTGCCACAGAAGACTCCTCAAAATATCATACAAAGAACACAAGACCAATAACTATGTGATAGAAGAAATCAAAAAGCGTGTGGGCCCCCAAGAGCCTTTGCTCTCCACCATAAAGAGGAGAAAGCTGATGTGGTTTGGTCACACCACAAGACACAACACCCTAGCAAAAATCATCCTGCAAGGAACAGTCGAGGGCAAGAGAAGAAGAGGCCGCCAAAAGAAATCATGGGTTGACAACATCAAAGACTGGACCGCCCAACCCCTGCAACACCTCCTACTAGCCACGCAGGATCGTGAAGCATGGAAAAAGATCTCTGTTGCGTCTTCTCTCATGTCCCCCCTACGTCCTTTGGGACATGGGACTGAGTGAGTGAGTGAGTGACATTGATGAAACTCAGACACATGTCGACAGACAGACAGATAGACAGACAGACAGACAGACAGACAGACAGACACACACACACACACACACACACACCAAACACCGCATGCACCCCCCCCCCCACACACAGCACAGAGGGAAAGAAAAGGCCTCAAAGGAGGTAGATCTATCAGTGTTTGATATTCCATCCACAGCACATCAGTAGCTTACACAGTGAAGTGGCTGTGTGTGTGTGGACACATGGAAATGAGAGGTGATGATGATGGACTGCATGTGTCTATGAATAATCGGCTTCATCAGCCATTCTGATGATGACGACATGGAACAGGCAATTGACCAAGAGACCTGCAGAATATTGTGATGATCATGCTAATGTTCCCTGTCTGCCACTTCCCCATCTTTATTTTTTCTCCATCCTTTCTTTCTCATTACTATCACCTCTCTTTCTCTTTTCCTCGTCTTCGTTCCCTCCATCTCGCTTGTCTTGTTTTTTCTCTGTTGTCTGTCTCTTTCTGTGTGTTGTCTGTCTGTCTCCTCCGCTCTCTTTACCCCCAGGGCTGTTTTGATACTCTTTTCCCTCCCTCCTCAGTCTCCTGTCTCTTGTTTAATATTTTTGGATTTGTCCACTGTTTCGCCTAAGCAACTTTTCTTTATTCCCCCTGTCTGTCTGTTGTCTTCAATTTAACTGTTCAAACTCGGATCTTGTCTGCCTCCCTCCGTCCTCCCATCTCTTTGGTTTGCAGATGCATTCCCGAGTTCTATCATAAGTTTTGATGTTAGTCTACGAATAAGTAGTTTTGATGTTAGTCTGCGAATAAGAAGTTTTGATGTTAGTTCTGCGAATAAGAATAAAAGTTTTGATGTTAGTCTGCGAATAAGAAAGTTTTGATGTTAGTCTGCGAATAAGAAGTTTTGATGTTAGTCTGCGGAATATGGAAAGTTTTGATGTTAGTCTGCGAATAGAATTATGATGTTAGTCTGCGAATAAGAAGTTATGATGTTAGCCTGCAAATAAGTAGTTTCTGCTTCGCATTGTAGTTTGCTGATATACTATATTTAGAGGAAAAATGAGGAAATTGACGGACTCTTGCTGATCGTTCGACTTCAGTCCCGGGGGTCCATGAAGTCGTAGGTTCAAATCCCTGTGGCGTTTGGTGAATCTGGCATTCTTGGGTGAAGTTCAATTACAGACATGCCGGGAGCGCTATCTTCGTTATTAACACGTGCAGAAAAGATCGCACGTTAAAGATCCAGTAATTCATGTATATAGGTGTTGATGATGTACTGAAGCATTTTTTCCCCAATGTGTCTACACTATGTCTTTGAAACGGGATATAATTGTTTCGACTGGGTGTTATCTTATGAAAAACTGGTGTGCTGATTACGTCTGGAAAAATCGGGTATGTTTGTTATTGTGTCTGGGAAGCCGGATATGATTGAAAATTGGATGCCATTGCTATGGCGTGAAGAAAACAGGGTACGTTTTGTATCCGAGTGATCGTATCCACCCCGACCGCTAAACTGCTCCGCGCCCCGAGGTATGCCACCTGGTCACCATATTTGATGGCTCAAGCAATAGCCCCCTAACGCTTCTCC
>CM060326.1:8178484-8215984 GCA_030674155.1 Stramonita haemastoma | reverse complement strand
ATGGGTGACCGTTTGCACGAATTGGCTTCAGTAGGCCTATGAGGGGGCGGGATAGCTAAGTGGTCAGAGCGCTCGCTTTGCCCCAAGCTAAAGTTAAGCTGTGTTGAGCGTGGTTACCAATTGGATGGGTGACCTTTGCGCAGCTTGGTTTCAGTACAGTTCCCCCCAGGTCTGTCTGTGAGTCTTCCTATGGCTGGGACTGGGAACGGCATAACTCAGTGGTCAGAGCACTTGCTTCTCCCCCAGTTAAGGTTAAGCAGCGTTGAGCGTGGTTATCAACTGGATGGGTAACCGTTTGCGCGAATTGGTTTCAGTACAGTCCCCCCAGTTCACCCGGTTGTAAATGGGTACCTGCCCTCTTTAGGGTCAGGGAAGGTAAAGCAGCGAGGGAGAGGAGATGGGCACCGCTCTCAACATGCTGGCCCCTAGAGAAGCTGAGGTCTCTGACGCCTCGCTTCCCAGCGACCACTTAGGTTATGGGGCACCTTTACCTTTACTTTTTTAAATATACTTCTTGTGGCTTCCACTGCGCTAGAATTCACCACAAATACGTACTGTTTCTTTCTGTGGAGTGTGTGGCAGTTACAGTGTAGTCACAAAACCTGGGGGGGGGGGGGTGTTCTAAACGGGGTATCATTTAGAAGTACATAGCTTGAGTATGACAAAGGCAAAGCATAGAGCAAGAACAACAAGCTTTGAAATTACAGTGTGGGTTTTTGTTGCTGTTTGTTTGTTCTCAAATAAAACATGTGCCTGACAGATTCTGATACAAGCCATGACAATATATAATCAGAATAGAAAATGTCTCCTCAACATCTGTAACACTGCAAAGAAATAAACAAACAAACAAACAAGTGCACAAATAAACAATGATAAATGTTTATCACAAAAGAGCAAAACCTGAAACTCCAAACAAACATACAAACTACTCAGAAACAAACATAATAATAAATGTATATCACAAAAACAGCAAAACCTGAATGTTCCTAATTTAACAGCAAAGAGAGGTTTTGTTATCGACAAGAGAAGTCGGGTAGTCATTAAACTTTAAAGAATGTTCTTTTTCCAAGCAAACACACATTGTTTAGTCTCCAATAACGCACTCCTGTTGATTTTCCAGGAGAGAAAACACAACCCAAAAAACTTCAGAGCAGACTGCAGTCGGTGTGAAAAAGAGGTTATTTCACAAATTGGAAATCCTCTGATGCATGATAATGTGTCATATCTGTTGTGGCGGGAGGCTGTTTTTAGTGGCTTTGTAATTTCAATGACAACATCATTATGTGCAATAGATGGATGGATGGGTGTAGGCATGAAGGCATGTATTGATTCTGGAATGTCTCTTCCCGTGGGAGTGTATGCTTGCACAACTACGTATGTTCTGTTTTATCATTTAGTGGGGTTCCTCTCTTGTCTCTGCCTTTCTCTCCCCCTTCTCTTTGTCTGTGTCTCCCCCCCCCCTCTCTCTCTCATTGTTTCTCTGTTTCACTGTTTGTCTGTCTGTCTGTCTCTCTGTCTGTCTGTCTGTCTGTCTCTCATTGTTTCTCTGTTTCACTGTTTGTCTGTCTGTCTCTCTGTCTGTCTGTCTCTCTCTCAGTGTTTCTCGTTTTCACTGTCTGTCTGTCTGTCTGTCTGTCTGTCTGTCTGTCTGTCTCTCTCCTATCTCTCTCTCTCTCTCTCTCTCTCTCTCTCTCTCTCTCTCTCTCTCTCTCTCTCTCTCTCTCTCTCTCTCTCTCTCTCCTCTCTCAGTGTTTCTCTGTTTCACTGTCTCTCTGCCTGTCTGTCTGTCTGTCTGTCTGTCTGTCTGTCTCTGTCTGTCTGTCTGTCTGTCGTCTGTCTGTCTGTCTGTCTGTCTGTCTGTCTTCTCTCTCTCTCTCTCTCCTCTCTCTCTCTCTCTCTCTCTCTCTCTCTCTCTCTCTCTCTCTCTCTCTCTCTCTCTTTCTCTCTCTCTCTCTCCCTCTCCCTCCCCCTCCCCCCCCCGCCAAGTTAAAAGCAGAAAGCTGAACCAGAAAACCGACTATCGACCTGTGTGGGTTTTTTTTTCAGATCAGTTCGCATGCGTGATGGCCATCTTCCGGCTGCAGCGCCACCTGGGGTACTTCCTGGTGCACGTGTACCTACCCACAGTGCTGGTGGTCATTCTGTCCTGGGTGTCCTTCTGGATCGACGTGGGGGCCACCCCGGCCAGGGTGACCATCGGTGTCATGTCTGTGCTGACCATGGCCACCCAGAGCTCATCTGTGCAGACTGTGCTACCCAGGGTGTCTTACGTCAAGGTGACTGGATAGGAGAGGACCATCTACCCCCCCCCCCTTTTCCCTGGCTGGGTGGGTGGGTGGGTGGGTGGGTGGGGGGGTGCTGGGGTGGTATAAATAGCGTTCCTAACTTTTCTGGGATTTCTTTGCCTGAAATTTCTTTTTTTTTTCTAGGTTTTTGTCTTTTCTCCTGACTTGTCTGTCATCTCTGTTATTTATTTATTTATTTTTAGCATTCCCGGTCCATTCACCTGCCTTTTTTAATTGGGAAAATCTTTTAAAATGTTCTCTTGTTTTAACTAGATTACATTTTGCATGGAGGTGGGATAGCTTAGTGGTCAGAGCGCTCGCTTTCCCCAAGCCAAAGTCGAGCGTGGCTACCAGTTGGATGGGTGACTGTTTGTGTGCCTTGGCTTAGTCCCGCAGTTCACCCAGCTGTAAATGGGTACCTGCCCTCTTTAGGGTCAGGGAAGGTAAAGCAGCGAGGGAGAGGAGATGGATGCCGCCCTCAACATGCTGGCTCCTAGAGAAGCTGAGGTCTGTGATGCCTCGCACCCCTACGACCACATAGGTTATGGGACACCTTTACCTTTTTCACATTTTGTCTGTACTGTTTTATTCTGGCGACTAGGTAGTGATACTGTAAAATACTGGGCTGAGCACAGAATGTCCATTCTGCAGTGTTACTTGCCAATAATGATTTTTTATGTAATTGTTTTTATACTATGAAGTTTCCTGTATTTTTTAAACGTTTTTAAAAAAAAATTGTAACCTGGGTATGATGAATTAAGCGAAATGGCTGGCGTCCTCACCATGGTCTGGTTTGTTATTAGCCTTAAGGAATGAAATGATTAAGATGTTTTTGTCATTTAATGCTTTTTGTTTTAGCTTGACAGTGCTGGGTGTTCAAAGGAATTAGATGGTGTTGATGTGGAACTTGAGGCGAATGTTAAGAATGGACTGCTGAAGTTGAATAAGGTTACAGCCCTGATATGGCCTTTGTGATTGATAGGGTTATAAACAACACGAAATTGAATGAAATGGATAGGAGAGACATTATATTCTCATAATATCAATCTGTTATTTTCGAGGGATATGGACGAAAGCAATCATATTCATATTTTACCAAGCTTTGCTCTGAATAAAGACTATGATGATAAGATTTAGGCTATGATTTAAGGAAAAGAGAACGGGGAAACAGAACCGAAAATTGACACACATTCAACATATTGATTTCAAAACCAACTTCTTAAGATAATTCTTTATGAAATGAAACATCTTTGTATATTGTAAAGTAAAATAAGAGTGGAATTGCGAGAAGCAGAGAGCAGGAACCTCAGAGGAGTGAGGGAATGGTATGGGTGGAGAGAGAGAGAGAGAGAGAGAGAGAGAGAGAGAGAGAGAGAGAGAGAGAGAGAGAGAGGAGAGAGAGAGAGAGAGAATGTGTGTTTTAGTCATCTCTCTCGTTGTCTTGTTGACAATGATTATTTGGATCAGTGAAGAGAGCTCTGGGGTGGAAAGAATGGAAAAGAAAGACCAAATAACAAAATTAAAAAAAACAAAACACCCCATCCTTGTGACTGCATGCCTGCCTGAAATCAACAGCAGCTTGGCGTTGGCGTGTGCGTGCATGCTAATTTGTGCAACAGAAAATCCCAGGTGCAATGTAGAGACAATGCTCTTTTTTGCCATTAAAACCTCGTTCACTGCTGTAATTACCAACAGCCTCGGATCAACTTTCCTCCAGGGAACTGTTGAGGATGGGAGACGGGGGAAAAATGGTGGGTCTGTAGCATCGCACAATGAATAGGGAAACCCCTTTGAGGAGATCTAGACTTTGGCACACACACACAACCTACAAAAAAAGGGAAATTTGGTGAACAACTCTTCTGTACAGTGGCCAAATGGCTCCCTGTGGAGTTGAGAGAGCGAGAGCGAGCGAGCGAGCGAGCGAGCTAGCACTTGCTATGTAGAGAGATGCTGAATTTGCTAGATTTATTGCTTTGTTGTTGTTTTTCCTTTGTTTGCAGTTTGTTGTTGTTGTTGTTTGGTTGCTGTAGTTAATGTTTGTTTCTTAGCTTAAGTGCTCCACTAAGTCACCCAGACTATGCACTCTGTCTCACTCATCACGTCTGGGAATAACTGTGAGAGTACCCACTGGATGAGCACTGTGTGTGTGTGTGTGTGTGTGTGTGTGTGTGTGTGTGTGTGTGTGTGTGTGTGTGTGTTTTCAACTACCAAGCCTTAAAAGTAGCCATACTCTTGACTTCAGAGGTTTTTCTTCCTCGAATGGAAGATACAGGTTCTTATACAAGGAGCTTGTCACGGATGCGAACAACCCCCACATTAAAAAAAAGCCATTACAACACTTCAATGTAAGTTTTAATCCCAACAAGCCATTTATATATTCTCCTCTTTCAGCTCCCCTCCACCTTTGATTACTATTATTTTTTTAATATAAATTTATGATGTAAATGTCTTTCATCTAATATTTTTGAAATTTTCTGCAAAAAACAGCCCCAGTATGAGATGCAGTGTGCATTAAAAAAAGATCAGTAATAATAACAATATAATAGTAATAAGAAGAATGGTAACGATACTAATAATGAGAATAACAATAATAAAAATGATAATATATTCTAAAAAAAAATCGCTAATTGCAGTCATCACTGTTAGATTCCGCTTCAGGTGTAAAACAGATTAATATATCCGTTTATATCAATTCTGGCACGTAATGACATTAAAACTGTCTGGATTTATCGTTGGATTTGGTGTCTCTCACTTCTTGCCAAGCTGTTAGACACTATTTGTTTTTCTTTAAAGAAAAGGAAAACCTCCATTGACACCAGCAGCTGTATGTGTACTGTCTGCAGGCGATTGACGTGTGGATGGCGGTGTGCATGGCCTTCGTGTTCGCCGCTCTGCTGGAGTACGCCTATGTGAACGTGTTGAACCGACACAAGAACGTGCACATGGCCGCTTTCGCCGCCTTCAAGAGGAGGAATCAGGGGGCCAGGTGTCAGACACTGTGCAGGTAAGCTCTGTGCTGTCCACTAAAATTAGGTACAAACTACTTCATAAATTATTATGTTGTGTGGTAGTACTGAAAATGTACGCTATGATGGTGTCACAGTACAGTAACATGTGTGTGTTGCGTTGCCACAGTACAGTAAAATGTGTTATGCGTTGTCACAGTACAGTAAAATGTGTGTGTTGTGGTGTCACAGTACAATAAAATGTGTGTTAGTGGTGTCACAGTATAGTAAAATGTGTGTTTTGTGGTGTTCATCGTGCAGGTAAGCTCTTTGTTGTGAACTAAAATTGGGCACAAACCACTTTACGACTTGTTATTATTATGTTGTGTGGTAGTATCCAACATGTAGGATATGGGTAGTGTCACTGTACAGAAATTGTGTGCTTTGTGGTGTTGAAGTATGGTGAAATGTGTGCTTCGCTGTGTTGAAGTGAAGAAAATTGTGCTTTGCAGTGTTTAAGTACGGTAAAATATGTGCTTTGCTGTGTTTAAGTACGGTAAAATATGTGCTTTGCTGTGTTTAAGTACGGTAAAATATGTGCTTTGCTGTGTTTAAGTAGGGTAAAATATGTGCTTTGCTGTGTTTAAGTACGGTAAAATATGTGCTTTGCTGTGTTTAAGTACGGTAAAATATGTGCTTTGCTGTGTTTAAGTATGGTGAAATGTGCTTTGCTGTGGTAAAGGAAAGGAAATGTGTGCTTTGCTGTGTTTAAGCAGAGTAAAGTGTGTGCTTTGCGGTGTTTAACTACAGAAAATGTGTGCTTTGTGGTGTTGCATAGAAAAAGCATGCTTTGCTGTGTTTAAGTATAGTAAAATTGTGCGCTTTACAGTGTTTAAATGCAGAAAATGTGTGCTTTGCAGTGTTGAAGTATAAAAAATGTGTGCTTTGCGGTGTTTAACTACATAAAAATGTGTGCTCTGCGGTACTTAACTACAGCAAAATGTGTGCTTTGCAGTGTTGTTAAAAACTGTAAATTGTTGCTGATTGTGTGTGTTGTGTAGGTCGAATGCAAGTGCTTTGATTTGTTTTTGCAAGATATAGCGCTATACAAATTCCATGTATTATTATTATTATTATTATTATTGTTAAAAAAAGAAAAAGAAAAAAGTATGCTTTGCGGTTTTTAAGTAAAATGTGTGCTTTGCGGTATTATACTACAGAAAATGTGCGCTTTGTGGTGTTAAGTGCAGAAAACTTGTGCTTTGCGGTGTTTAAGTACAGAAAATGTGTGCTTTTCCGTGTTGAAGTACAGAACGTGTGCTTTGCCGTGTTTAACTACAGTATAATGTGTACTTTACAATGTTTAACTACAGGAAATGTGTGCTTTGCTGTGTTTACAGTAAAGTGTGTGCTTTGCGGTCTTTAAGTACAGTAAAATGTGTGCTTTGCGGTCTTAAAGTACAGCAAAATGTGTGCTTTGAGGTGTTTAAGTTCAGTAAAATATGTATGTGTGCTTTGCTGTGTTTAATTACGGTAAAATGTTCGCTTTACGGTGTTTAAATGCAGAAAATGTGTGCTTTGCAGTGTTGAAGTACAGAAAATGTGTGCCTGATGGTGTTTAACTACAAAAAAATGTGTGCTGTGCGGTGCTCAACTACAGAAAATGTGTGCTTTGCGTTACAGCAAAATGTGTGCTTTGTGGTGTTGTACAGAAAATATGTGCTTTGCAGTGTTGTGCAGAAAATGTGTGCTTTGCGGTGTTTAACTACAGAAAATGTGTGCTTTGCGATGCTTAAGTACAGGAAATGCGTGCTTTGTGGTGTTTAAAGTAAAGTAAATGTGTGCTTTGCGTTGTTTAACTACAGAAAATGTGTGCTTTGTGGTGCTTAAGTACAGAAAATGTGTCCTTTGCGATGCTTAAGTACAGAAAATGTGTGCTTTGCTGTGTTTAACTGCAGAAAGTGTGTGCTTTGCTGTGTTTAACTACAGAAAATATGGGCTATGCGGTGTTGAAGTACAGAAAAATGTGTGCTTTGCAGTGTTGTATAGAACATGTGTGCTTTGCGGTGTTTAGCACAGAAAATGTGTGCTTTGCTGTGTTGAAGTACAGAAAAATGTGTGCTTTGCAGTGTTGTATAGAACATGTGTGCTTTGCGGTGTTTAACACAGAAAATGTGTGCTTTGCGGTGTTGAAGTACAGCAAAATGCGTGCTTTGCGGTGTTTACGTACAGAAAATGTGTGCTTTGCAATGTTTAACTACAGACAATGTGTGCTTTGTGGTGGTTTAGTACAGAAAATATATGCTTTGCGGTGTTAAACGTAAAGAAAACATGTGCTTTGCTGTGTTTAGCCACAGCAAAATGTGTGCTTTTGCTGTGTTTAACTACAGGAAATGTGTGCATTGCGGTGTTAAAGTACAGTAAAATGTGTGCTTTGCGGTGTTGCATAGAATGTGTGTGCTTTGCGGTGTTGAAGTACAGAAAATGTGTGCTTTGCGCTGTTTAACTGCCAAAAATGTGTATTTAGTGGTGTTGCATAGAAATGTGTGCTTTGCGGTGTTGAAGTTCAGAAAATGTGTGCTTTGCGGTGTTGCATAGAAAATGCGTGCTTTGTTGTGTTTAAGTGCAGTAAAATGTGTGCTTTGCGGTGTTGAAGTACAGAAACTGTGTGCTTTGCGGTGTTGACCTTCAAAAACTGTGTGCTTTGCGGTGTTGACCTTCAGAAACTGTGTGCTTTGCGGTGTTGACCTTCAAAAACTGTGTGCTTTCCGGTGTTGCATAGAAAATGCGTGCTCTGCGGTGTTTAAGTTCAGTAAAATGTGTGCTTTGCGGTTTTTAAGTAGAGAGAAAATGTGTGCTTTGCAATATTTTAAGTACATAAATCAAAATGTGCGCGTTGCGGTGTTTAAGTAGAGAAAATGTATGCTTTGCCGTGTTCCAGAAAAAAAGTATGCTTTCTGGTGTTTTAGTACAAGAAAATGTGTTTTGTGATATTACACTTTTTTAAAATGTGTCTTGTTGTATTGTAGCACATGCAAACGGTGTTTCGTGGTTTTATTGTACAGGTAAAATTATGTTTTGTAGTCTTCTTTTTCCTCGTCGAACGCTCAGAAAGCAGCCACTGCTGTCTGTCACACTAGCGGAAATGTGCTGTGCTGCCGTTAAGCACCTGACAAATCAGGCCCAGCACATCCGACTTCGGCGTCGAAGAGAATTGCTATTTTGTAAGTCTGTCTGGAAAAACGGCAGGAGAATGGACCAAGAAGGCAGAAAAGACACAAGCAGGAAGTAACAAGAGGAAAAGGAACGAGGCAGAAACAAAGAAAGGGATAGAAAGGAGGGAATTCGTAGCACAGAATTTCCAGAAGGTGAGGATGCTATTTATACTGTCAGGCGCTCCCGGCATCTCCACAGGGAAGCAGTGTTCTAGAACAGCAACATCTGTTTTGTGGTGTTGTAGTACAGGTAAAATGTGTTTTGTAGTGTGATAGTGCAGGTAAAATGTGTTTTTTGGTGTTGTAGTACAGGTAAAATTTTGTTTTGTGGTGTTAAAGTACAGGTAAAATGTGTTTTGTGGTGTTGTAGTACAGGTAAAATGTGTGTTTTGTGGTGTTGTAGTACAGGTAAAATGTGTGTTTTATGGTGTTGTAGTACAAGTAAAATGTGTTTTGTAGTGTGATAGTGCAGGTAAAATGTATATTGTAGTGTTGTAGTACAGGTAAAATGTGCTTT
The DNA here is from genome assembly GCA_030674155.1 of Stramonita haemastoma. NCBI lineage: Eukaryota > Metazoa > Mollusca > Gastropoda > Neogastropoda > Muricidae > Stramonita > Stramonita haemastoma. The sequence continues at coordinate 8,207,022 of CM060326.1, read as the reverse complement.
GTAGTGTGATAGTACAGGTAAAATGTGTTTTGTAGTGTGATAGTACAGGTAAAATGTGTATTTTGTGGTGTTGTGGCACAGGTAAAATGTGTGTTTTGTGGTTTGATAGTGCAGGTTTGATAATATCATAATTATTATGGGCTTTGCTGTCTGTTAGTACACCACACCTATACAACAAAACGTGTAATAGGTGTTCTGGTGATTGCAAAATCATAATTATGATTCTTGATGGACGCGATAGTCGAGTGGTTAAGGCCGTTCGACTTCAGTTCCATGGGTCCATGAAGTCATGGGTTCGAATCTCGGCAGTGTCTGGTAAATTAAGGGGGGGGGGGGATTTTTACGATCTCCCAGGTCAACTTCAAGTGCAGACATGCCAGTGTCTTAATATTTTTTTGTGTGTATACACATGTAGAAGATCAAGTGTACAAACTAAAGATCCCGTAATTCATACCAGCGTTCTGTGTGATACAAAAACAGGACCATACCCAGCATACATCCCCGAAGTCGAAATGCGGCTACCTTCACGGTGGGCAAAAAACGGTCGCATATGCAAAATGTCACCATTGGTGAATCTCGGATCTGTATCGGAGGAACGAAACAAAAAAAGATTAAAAGAGGTATCGGTCATACAGGCTCACAAACTTAACCCGTACACTTGACCCTGTCACTTGGCTTTCCTGTCTGGCTGAATGAGTGAGAGGGAGCTGGTGGTTTCTCGAATTCCAGTTTCTGAATTGGATACCTCCATCGGGACTGTTAAACACTCTACAACAGTCAACAGTTGAACCTCACTAAATCCTCAGGGGACAGATTCGATATCAAGGTCAAGGCAGTCATAAAAAGCAGCAGCAAAGGGGCATTCAATAAGTTATGGTCAGGATTCCCCGAAATCTGAATGTGGCTAACTTAACGGTAGGTTAACGGTCGTGCAAATGTAAAATGTCACCATTGGGGAACCTCGAGATCTAGTCTTGAAGAAACAAAAATCATCAGGATGTATCTCGCTCCACCCCCCCCCCTCCGACCCCTCCCACCCTTCCCTCAGGGAGTTGAAGAGCTGGGATATTTACTAAAAGAAAGCTTCATCTCTGAAACCTGCTATCCAATGTTCGTAAGTGTTTCTTCCAGTGCTGCATGTATATCACTAAGTCGTGAAAAATTCCAGGGCAAAAAATAAAAGTCACTTCTTGTAACACTACAATGGTAACACGTTTTGACTGTAGATACACTTGCATTCAGAAAGGAATTTCAGACAACGACAGAGCACTGTTGTGGGGGGTGGGGTGGGGGTAGGGGTGATGGTGGTTGTGCGCTTCTTTATGCCCCCAAAATTCTCATGGGAATGTTGTGCTGCAGCGACTGGTCAGAGCTGGTTAAGTTCTTTCTTGTTCTGCACCTGTATTGGTAGCCTGTAGCATGGTAGTGGGAAACTCCTTGCCCTCTGTACGTACGTGTGTGTGTGTGTGTGTGTGTGTGTGTGTGTGTGTGTGTGTGTGTGTGTGTGTGTGTGTGTGTGTGTTGTGTGTTGTGTTGTGTGTGTGTGGTGTTGTGTGTGTGTGTGTATGTATGTATGTATGTATGTATGTATGTATGTATGTATGTATGTATGTATGTTGTTGTTGTATGTATGTATGTATGTATGTATGTATGTATGTATGTATGTATGTATGTATGTATGTATGTATGTAGTGTGTTGTGTATGTGTGTGTGTTGTGTTGTATGTGTGTATGTATGTATGTATGTATGTATGTATGTATGTATGTATGTAATGTATGTATGTATGTATGTATGTATGTATGTATGTATGTATGTATGATGTATGTATGTATGTATGTATGTGTTGTGTTGTGTTGTGTTGTGTATGTGTGTGTGTGTGTGTGTGTATGTATGTATGTATGTATGTATGTGTGTATGTGTGTATGTGTGTGTGTATGTGTGTATGTGTGTATGTGTGTATGTATGTATGTATGCATATAATTATCGGAAGATGTTGACTTATATCCTCACCAGCATGTGGGCATTGGGTTGTGTGTGAGCAGGGCAGCTCCATGGATGCCTGCGGGGACGCGGCGGGCACCAGTGCCCCCAAGAGAACGGGGCCTGACCCCCGCAAAGTGGACAAGATCTCGCGCTGGGTCTTCCCCTCCCTCTTCACTCTCTTCACCGTCGCCTACTGCACTGTCTACGGTCTGCTGTACCGCTTCCAGCCCACACACCGCTCCGTTCCTGTCTGACGGAGACCCTGCACCTGTACTGTACTGTGCTGTGTTTACTGTGCTGTACTGTACTATAATGTACTTTTTACTTTACTATACTGTACTGTACAGACCCTCTCTGCAAGTTGACCAGCATCTGTGTGTGTGTAGTCGCATCTGAAGGACTATATGTAGTTGTGTGTGTGTGTGTGTGTGTGTGTGTGTGTGTGTGTGTGTGTGTGTGTGTGTGTGTAGTCACATCTGAGGGACTATGACTATTTGTTTGGTTTTTTTTTTTATATTGTGATCAGAGTCAGTGTGTGTGATGGTGGTGTGTCTTTCTCTTGGAAATGTCGTGACTAGACTGACTGATTCGTTGAACATTGCTTGCTGTTCTGGAGTTGTGGGCCATGGGAGTGATTTTCGATATGGGGATTATGTTTTTAGTGTGTGTGTGTGTGTGTGTGTGTGTGTGTGTGTGTGTGTGTGTGTGTGTGTGTGTGTGTGTGTGTGTATGTGTGCAGTCATGTCTGAAGGACTATGATCTATAATGTGTGTGTGTGTGTGCGTGCGTGCGTGCGTGCGTGGCTAATAGCGTCGTCAGGTAGTGACACAAGCTAACTGCCGAGGTCTACATTTTAATGATTTCAAAATTGTGTTGTATGTAAGGCTTGTCTTTTTCTCTGGCAAGCTCTTGGTGTCGAGGTCTCACCACCCTCCGTTTCTGGGCTCTGTCCATGTTTTCCCATTCTTCGGAAAAGAAAGAACATTTCTGGAAGTCGGAGTATGGCTGTCAACGTGGCATGGAAATAAAAGGCTGTTACACTTGTTATTGTTTGGTTCAACTGAATCCTTTGGGGACAGGCTGATGTTGTTGTGAGGTGATAGACTCTTTGGAGTCCTGGGTGATTCCTTGTGTTGTGACCGGCTGGTCAAATGAATAATGAAAAATAGAATGGCCGTTGGGAGGACAACATCAGCGAATGGACAGGCCTGGAACTCAACAAAACCCTGAGAAAGGCAGAACAGTGAGAGGGATGGAGGGAACTGGTTTGTCAAGTCTTTGGGGGTGCCCCCGCGGTTGCCAGACTACGGGATAGATAGCTAGATAGATAGATAGAATGGCAGAATGTCATTCACAGAAATAAAAGATGATCATAGCTACATCAGTCGATGCCATCACGACCTTGTGCGTGCGCGCGCGCGGATATATGGCTTGTGTACAGCTGTGAGACCTTTCTGTGGTGGGAAACATGACATTCGCGTTTACTGCAGGCTACTGTGACAAAGATGGCCACGCCTGTCGTATTTTAGCTGCTCGTGTATTCCGGTTGTAAACATTTATTTGTTTATTAATTTTTTTAAAGATCAGAGCATTTATTAAACTGATGCAAAAAGGGCTGAAAATTATTATAGTCCTACAAAGTCAGCGTCAAACTGCATTTTCTATTATAGACTTGTGGTTTGTTTGTCTTTTGCAGTATTTGTGCAATGTGGAGCAGTATTTTGCACTAAACATTTTTTTCAACGAGTTTTGAACCTGCGATTTGACTGATGAGACTAAAAAAATGGCCTTACTGACATTTTAGTTTGTGTTACTGCATTTCTGTGGCTTTAGTTGTAAACATAAGCATAAGGCCATAGTACTGGTATTTTTGAAAGACACGGGGAGAGCATTCTGGATTTCATGCGGAAAAATCTGTTGACAAGAAGCGGTATAAAATATAAAATAAAAATAAATAAAACAGAAGTCAACACCAACAGTAGTTTTATGGGTAGTCATTTCTACATAGTCAGCTGTATGTCATTGTTAAACTCATCATTTTGGAGTTATTTGGATTATTATCATTATTATTGAACCGCAGAACTCTAGCTGAAGGATGTACCCCCCAAAAAAAAACCCAACAAAAATCCCCCAACAAAAACAAAAAAACAAACCCGAAAACAATTTTTTTTATATTATTGTTGTTATTATTTACAAAATAGTGATGCATATAGTGCTATAGAACCTAGCTGTGATTGGCGAGTGGGTATTTTGCAAAGGGATGTAACTTTTGAAAGCCTAATTTGTTATTGGTTAGGTCCCTTGGACACCAAACCCATCTCGACTTGCCGTGGGTCGTTGGAGCACTGCACTGGATGATTCAGGCATTGGGTCCACAACATGGCGAGTTCTAGCGGAGTTCACCACCCTCTAGGCAGCTGGGCGCATGCTGGGTGTATTATCATTCAAACCAACGGTTCTGGCTGGCAAGCTCCTACTCATCTACGAAAGATGTTTTTTTTAGAGTGCATGTGGTCAAAGAGTTCTGCATATTTCATTTGCACACAGGGCCTTGGTTTATACTGTCGCCCGTAGAGCGTTCAAGGGAGTGGAATCAGTACCAATGTTAACTCCAGGGGAAAAGCATCGCCTGAATGAGCACATTGGTGTAGACTGTAATAGTGTCCTGGGTAAACATTGGATCACAAGATTGATGCTCGAACCACAAGATCTCTCCCCATCCCACCCCACCCCACCCCACCCCACCTCCAGTTGATCACGTTCACCTAAGCACTCATTACTTGGGTAATTCATCGATGCATCCAAAACTGGAAGAAGCTTTGTTGATGGGCATCTTGAGGACATCTCAGCACTCTAATGATGATGATGATGATAATAATGACAAAGATGATGATAATAATAATGGTAATCGTGATCATTATGATAATCATAATACATGGAGTTTATACACCGCTATTTCCTGTGAAAACAAAATCAAATATACACCACTTAGGGTTTAAGAAAAAGAACTAAACAAAACTAAAAAAAACCGGAGGAACACTTGGTTCATTTTTCTGCAAGACGATTGCCAGATGACACCATGGACCAAAATAATGAGTATTACAGTGGTAGCACAGTGTGTGGAAACAACTGACAGACTGCACTCTTCACTAGTCAGTGCTTCAGCATTAAGTACTTCTCAACGTCGTGGTCAAACCAGGTCGCAGTGGGTTATGACTCAGGTGTTTGTCTTTCTGGAGGCTGACCCGGCCATGTGTAGAGCAGTATGCAGTTTTCTGTGAGGAATCCAGATTCTTGCGACTGCCCACAAAACGGGTTGATGATTGTACGAGCAGCCAGAAAAACGTTTGTCTTGACATACCGGGACACAAGTGACAAGTGTATGGTTGAGCGATTGAGAAATAGCCCTGATATGGCCTGTGTGGTCGGCGGGGCTGGCTATAAACAACATGATTGGATTGGATTGAAAAACAAAGCACTGGACAGTACGGATAGACGATAGCGTGAATCACTTTTGGTCTGTATCTCCTTGGAGTGCTTTTTTATAGAGACAATCGATTCTCAAGAATAGAACCTGGAACCGTACCGCGGTTTCTTTATTTTGTGCAAGCTTGTGTAATGTGGTGGGGAACACCTAGCATGGTGACCACATGTTGATGGGTGATGCATTGCAGCTCGGCTGTGCTTCAGCAGTATTTCTAGCCACAGTATTTACCTATGAAAAAAACGGACAGTGTGTGTGTTTATCTTACAACAAATTGGACCTCCCTTCTTCCACATTTACGTTCCTTTATCAGAGTGACATCTCAAACCCGGACGGGAAGCGGCAGCGAGGAATGATTTCTAGTCGAGGGACTTGGATGAGCTGCTAAAAAGAGAATGCGTGTTGTTGCAGCAGGCCCAGAGGTTTGACACAGGGGGTGTAAGTTACAGCAGTGATTTTGTTGCTGGGGTTCGTCACGGCTGCTTCATACAGCATCCAGGGGAAGACCAGTTCGGTTGTTTTTTCAGTATCTCACCTTTAAACAATGGACAGGTTTGGGTCACACTGATAGAATTTGGTGACATTTTTCCCCATGACTCAGAAGTAAAACAAAAGACACCTGGAATTATTTTTGTTTTTGAAACGGGGGTAGTTTGTGTTCAAGGTCATCTACTTTGTGTGTCAATGTCTTCTACACTGATTGTATGCTGAACATGTATACCTACCTGTTGTTTTGTGACTGAATGAACAACGAATTAGCTGCATCATGCCAGATTTCGTGACATTCACTGTGGTTTAGAGCCTGTGCTGGTCAGAATACCGTGTCCACTTTTGAACTGGAGAACTGAGGTCAAGGTGGGATCGTTCACTTGCTGTTTGGATCCAACATCGGGGGTGACTGGATAAAAAAATATTTGGTGGAACTTTACCTGTCAACGCTGAAGTAATGCCAGTATTCTGCTCTCAGACTTTTCGGTTTTTGTCCTCCATAAAAACAAGCTCCATTCGGGTATTTTTGACATTTTTGTGATGAATGCGACACAAATTAATCGTGATATTTGTTTTAACGTACGCAGGAGGAAAGTTTAGTTCAGGAGTGAGAAGAAGAGTGTGGTGTTCCTTAGCAGGTTTTTAAAACAAGCTATCCATGACTACAGACCAATCATGCACATGTTTACATATTACCGAATTCTCTATTTTCTCATGGATACCCACCATGGGGGAAAAACGCATGGCTTTTGTAAAATATTGACATTGCTATCTTTTTTAATGTATTTACCATCAGACTTCTCGACTCCTGTGATCTTTGGATTTCAAAAATATTATAGCTGGTTGGTGTAAATCTCTTCTCCTAGACCGAATTCAATGATGTTTGTCTTCATAACTGCGTACATGTTGCGTACCAAGCATTCCAGAATTTATCCTGTTCTTGCATTGCAGAACAACAGACTAATGTGTTGTTAGGAGTTTGTAATCCACCTTTTTTCTTTCAAAAAACTACTCTCTCCTTCATGTGCACTTGTAGATCTATGAAAGAGTGGCTGTGTGTTTGCTTACGAGTCGATTTTCAAGTACGAGAGTGATATATGATTATGTGCATGTGCATCCATTTCTTTTGAAAATCCAGTCACCTGCATTGTTTATGAGACTTAAAAAAAATACAGAGATCTGTTTTGAATTTGGCTGATTCACATGGACGTGTTGTTGAGATTTGTTGATGTGAAAAAGATGAATGTTTTATGGCATGCGTTTAAGTGTTGGCGAGTGTGAGAGCCCCTGGGGGAATGCCGTGGGGTCTTTCAGTGTCAACAGCATCCCTCCCTTCTGGAAATTCTGTGCCAGGAATTTCCTCTTTTCTGTCACTCTCTTTGTCTTTTTCCATACCTTTCTATCAGGCACCCTAGTAATTGTCAGCAAAGTTGATTTTCTGAAATACAAATACAATCTTTTCGTCTGTTGAAAGGTAGGTAAAAAACCCCCCTCTTTTAAAAGAAAGTGAGGTTGAATACTTCTCTTGATCTAATTTCCTGGCCTATTTGGAATCTGCTCTGAAGTGCAGGGTGCCTGCGTCTTTTCTGCTGTAAAATGAGAACCCCTGGAGGACAAATGACTGTGGAGGACCCTAGGTAAGCTTCTTGTTCATGCTGTTTATTGCTCAGCCATTTAATTAATGAGGGCCCTTATGAGGGATATAGTCCAGATTTCCCGAAGTTAAAAAAATATACTTTGAAATAATTGTGATTTATTAGACCAAGCTTTTACAACCTGATTTACATTGATGTTCAGTGTATGTGTGTGTGCGAGTGTGTGTGGTGTGTGTGTGTGTGTGTGTGTGTGTTTGTGTGTGTGTGTGTGTGTGTGTTGAGTGAACCCACAAAGATGTTAGTATTTTACAAAGTAGGTGTCTCAAGGTCTTAAAAAGCAAGGATCTTATGGTCTTTAAAAAATCTGCGTTGTATGTTTACATTATTTTGTTGTATAAAATCTTCTGACCGACGATATAAATGAGTGATTAAGACCGTTGGACTTAATCGCAAGGGTCCATGAAGTCATGGGTTTGAATCTCGGTGGCATCAGGTGAATTTGGGTGGGGATTGTTTTACGATCTCCAAGGACAACTTTTAAGTTCAGACCTACAAGTATCTTAATTCCCTTTGTCTGTCTGACTGTCTGTCTGTCTGTCTCTCTCTCTCTATACACACACGCACACACACATGTGCAGAAAATAAAGTATGCACATTAAAGACAGCATAATTCATGCCAGCTTTCTGTGGGTTGTGGGAACACAAACATACCCAAAATCTCACCTTTGGTGAACCCAAGAGCCAGCTCTAGTGGAGGAACGAAAAAGAAATCCTCAGTTTTTTTTTCATCAGTCTTTCAGACACTTTAAACAAATGGGAGTGATTGGAAATAGATCAGTGACTTTTGTCTCCCTCAGTGGGGTACATACACTCTGCGTGTTGAGAAAGCAGGGAAATGAAGACTACCAGTCATGGCAGACATTTCAGGATATCGATTTGCAAATATTCCTTCCAGGTTTTACATCATCGACTCTTATGTCAGATTAACTTAGTTATTGCAGTGATACATTTTCCTTCATTTGTAATCGTAATGGCATCCTCTCTTTAGATTGATATTTTTATAATCAATAAGGATGAATTTGAATTACATGTCTGTGAGTGACCTTTCTGAAAACAAAGTGAAATTTATTATGTGAAACTTTTGCTACTGTATTTATAAATGTCATAGTCCGGATTTTTCCCAGTACGGGGGGTGGGGTGGGAATCATACTCAAGTTTGTGAAGTTTGAAAGTTCATCGTCAAAGTTTAGTTAATCACTTATGCACTTTTCTCAGATATATGGTAGTAAAGGGCATCATATGTGCAGAATATCCTTTCAGTAACAAGATTGGCAAAAAATGAGGTAAGAGACTTCAGTCCATCATTACTACATGGCATTTTTTCAAAGGGTGCACGAGCGTGAAATCTCATAATAAAGTGATAGTAGCAGATTATGAACACAGACCTGCTAGTTAATCAAGCGCTTTGATTTGTTTTATGCAAGATAAAGCACTACATAAATTACATGTATTTTATTATTATTATTATTATTATTATTATTATTGTTATTATTATGTTAGTACTGATACTAGTACTCCAAGGCTAGCTCATTTTAAAGTTAACTGTCTGCTGTTTGAGATGAGGTGCTGTGATTATCACCTCACCTGAAGGTATAATAGCATAGGGTTAGCATAGAATATGGAGACAGGTGTTTGAGAGGCCAGGTAAGTGATGCCACTGGGGCATTAAACAAGTGCAAGATTGGAGGGAGGGAAGGGGGGAAAATTGAATATTTCATGAATAGGATCAGGGTTGTGTGACACACATCTATTTAGACATATTTGTTCTTTTACAAAATGTCTAAAATCTACCTAGTGGGAGTCCACAAAGGAGAATATTCCAGGTAGGATTAAACCATTACTTATAACTTACATGTTCAGTTGTTAGAATATGTATGCTATGGTCCTAGTCTTCAAGGATTTGTTTGATATGATGAGGCCTGATTGTTCCTCTCTCTCTCTCTCTCCCTTCCCACCATTCTCTGTTCCTCCCTCACTCTCTCTTCCCACCATTCTCCTCTCTCTCTCTGTGGAATAAAACAGTCCAGAAATCCAAGGAATGACTTGGTCACGCACCATTTATTGTGGGGTTAGCAGCCTGACGAGCAGTATGGAAATGTGTTGAGCAGAAAGCGTGAACAGAAGACGATGCTTCCCAGCTGTGTACAGTCATTCCTCCATCTTCCTCCACCTGCTATGTAGACAACCACCAGTCTTCACAATATTGCTGTGCATACAGGTACGTGATTTTGTATACTGCACTTTTATACAGCATTTTTAAAAATTTATTAATACCCCTCCATTAAATAGGCATTATCAATAATTCAGGATTTTTACCTGTTCAGGATTCGGACAAGGGTAATTTCAACTGTTTCACATGTTTTGCATGGATTGGTAAGAAAACTTGCTTGCCGATGACTTACTAGAGTGAACACAGTGTTTGCGTGCACTAGTCTACTGCACACACACTATACATATCACAAGGCCAGCACTGTTCACAACCACCCCTACAAAAAAAAACAATCCTTTTTTTAAAAACACAACCATTCTTCATTCATAAAATAACATTAAAAATGTACATAAATTATCATACTATTTACTAACATGACTGAAACGGCATTTGTTATGCTCTCAAAACCTCAGACATGAACATTCTATCCACAAGTGACTTCCCTTATTTTTAATTATCTCCCTTGCTCCACATAGCATTCGCAGGTCATTGTCTTGTACAAAATGTGTTTTGAGGGGCAAAAACCCCACTGTCCTGCCAGTTACTGTCTTACTGTTGTCAGATATTTTGTTCTGGCTTGGTCTATTAAAGTGCAGGAATCAGCGTTACACAGACTCACTCGCATATCCACAGGTCTGTTCAGAGGGCACAGCCCTGTCCAATGTCTTCTTCACTTGACGATGATGAGACCAGTGAGTCTGCACGACTGTATCCAGAGTTTTGCTAGAAAACGTCCAGGAAAATGCACATGTCCAGGCAAATAATAAATACACAGGCAGCTGGAAAAGCACGATCCACTGGATTCCGTGAAGCCCAGCACGGATTTGAATGACTGCCACACTCTGTTATTTCCCTCCATACAGTACTATCGACTCGGGTATGGTGATGAAAATTCAGCCAGTGTCTCTACAGCAGTAGAACTTCACTTCTTCTTCACCTGGGAAAAGTGGCAGTGGCGTCAACTGAAATGCGGATCAGTTCAAATGCACCGTCCAGTAGTCTGCTTCGGGGGTAGTAGATAGAACCTTTCTAGTCCTAGGCCTGGGGTCCAGTTAGAAAAAACAACTCCTCAGTGGGAAGAAGAGCTGTCTTCAAGAAGACACGGGGACAGAGGCAGGGGAGAGGGAGGGCTGCTCCGCCATGCTTTTCCTGAGCTCCAGGATCTGTTGCTGGCCGAGGCTGATGTCGTCCTCCAGCTGTTGCAGGTGGATGGTGAGGGTGGAGGTGAGGCTGACGAACTGGCAGTAGTCCTTCAGCTCCTCCCCGCTCAGCGACAGCTGCAGGAAGGTGGTCACGTGGTCTGACCGTTTGTCGATGTGCTCCTTCAGCTGCTTGGCTTCGGCGTATTTCGTCCGCAGGCCTTCGCACTTCTCCACCGCCCGTTTCTGAAACAAGATGTAAGTATGTGTTGTTAGTTTTTGAATCTGAGAAGTTAGGTTAGTTTTGGTGTTAGTTATTCTGTGTAGTGTAGTGTAGTGTAGTGCCGTGTAGTGTAGTGTAGTGCCGTGTAGTGTAGTGTAATGTAGTGCCGTGTAGTGTAGAGTAGTTTAGTGCCGTGTAGTTTAGTGCCGTGTAGTGTGGTGTAGTGCCGTGTGGTGTAGTGTAGTGTCGTGCCGTGCCGTGCCGTGTAGTGTCGTGCCGTGTAGTGTCGTGCCGTGTCGTGCCGTGCCGTGTCGTGTAATGCCGTGCCGTGCCGTGTCGTGCCGTGTAGTGTAGTGTAGTGCCGTGTAGTGTAGTGTAGTGCCGTGTAGTGTAGCGCCGTGCCGTGCCGTGTAGTGCCGTGTAGTGTAGTGTAGTGTAGTGTAGTGCCGTGTAGTGTAGTGTAGTGTAGTGCCGTGTAGTGTAGTGTAGTGCCGTGTAGTGTAGTGTAGTGCCGTGTAGTGTAGTGCAGTGCCGTGTAGTGCCGTGTAGTGTAGTGTAGTGCCGTGTAGTGTAGTGTAGTGCCGTGTAGTGTAGTGTAGTGTAGTGCCGTGTAGTGCCGTGTAGTGCCGTGTAGTGCCGTGCCGTGCCGTGCCGTGCCGTGCCGTGCCGTGTAGTGTAGTGTAGTGTAGTGTAGTGCCGTGTAGTGTAGTGCCGTGTAGTGTAGTGCCGTGTAGTGTAGTGTAGTGTAGTGTAGTGCCGTGTAGTGCCGTGTAGTGTAGTGTAGTGTAGTGTAGTGCCGTGTAGTGTAGTGTAGTGCCGTGTAGTGTAGTGCCGTGTAGTGTAGTGTAGTGCCGTGTAGTGTAGTGCCGTGTAGTGTAGTGCCGTGTAGTGTAGTGCCGTGTAGTGTAGTGCCGTGTAGTGTAGTGTAGTGCAGTGTAGTGTAGTGTAGTGCCGTGTAGTGTAGTGCCGTGTAGTGTAGTGCCGTGTAGTGTAGTGTAGTGCCGTGTAGTGTAGTGTAGTGCCGTGCTGTGTAGTGCCGTGCTGTGTAGTGTAGTGCCGTGCTGTGTATGTGTGTGTAGTGCTGTGTAGTGTAGTGCCGTGTAGGTGTAGTGTAGTGCTGAGTAGTGTAGTGCCGTGTAGTGTAGTGCCGTGTAGTGTAGTGTAGTGCCGTGTAGTGTAGTGCCGTGTAGTGTAGTGCCGTGTAGTGTAGTGCCGTGAGGTGTAGTGTAGTGTAGTGCCGTGCCGTGTAGTGTAGTGCCGTGTAGTGTAGTGCCGTGCCGTGCCGTGTAGTGTAGTGCCGTGTAGTGTAGTGCAGTGCAGTGCCGTGTAGTGCAGTGCAGTGTAGTGCCGTGTAGTGTAGTGTAGTGCCGTGCCGTGCTGTGCCGTGTAGTGTAGTGCCGTGTAGTGTTGTGCAGTGCAGTGCCGTGTAGTGCAGTGCCGTGTAGTGCTGTGTAGTGTATAGTGCTGTGTAGTGTAGTAGTGCTGTGTAGTGTAGTGTAGTGCTGTGTAGTGCTGTGTAGTGTAGTGTAGTGTAGTGCTGTGTAGTGCTGTGTAGTGTAGTGCCATGTAGTGCTGTGTAGTGTATAGTGCTGTGTAGTGTAGTAGTGCTGTGTAGTGTAGTAGTGCTGTGTAGTGCAGTGTAGTGTAGTAGTGCTGTGTAGTGTAGTGCTGTGTAGTGTAGTGTAGTAGTGCTGTGTAGTGTAGTAGTGCTGTGTAGTGTAGTAGTGCTGTGTAGTGTAGTAGTGCTGTGTATTGCTGTGTAGTGTAGTGTAGTGCTGTGTAGTGTAGTGTAGTGCTGTGTAGTGTAGTGCAGTGTAGTGCAGGGTAGTGTAGTAGTGCTGTGTAGTGTAGTGCTGTGCAGTGTAGTTAGTGTAGTAGTGCTGTGTAGTGTAGTGTAGTGCAGTGTAGTGTAGTGCTGTGTAGTGTAGTGTAGTGTAGTGGTGTGTAGTGTATTGTAGTGTAGTAGTGCTGTGTAGTGTAGTGAAGTGTATAATGCACTTCACTGCACCGCACAGCACTATGCTACACAGCACTACACTACACTACACAACACTACACTACTAGACTACACAGCACTACACTACACAGCACTTCACTACTGGACTACACTACACTACACAGCACTACTACAGTACACTACACTACTAGACTACACTACACTACACAGCACTACTACACTACACTACACAGCACTACTATACTACACTACACAGCACTACAGTACACTACACAGCACTACAGTACACTACACAGCACTACAGTACACTACACAGCACTACTATACTACACTACACAGCACTACAGTACACTACACAGCACTACTATACTACACTACACAGCACTACTATACTACACTACACAGCACTACTATACTACACTACACAGCACTACTATACTACACTACACAGCACTACTATACTACACTACACAGCACCACAGTACACTACACAGCACGACAGTACACAGCACCACAGTACACTACACAGCACCACAGTACAGTACACTACACAGCACCACAGTACAGTACACTACACAGCACTACAGTACAGTACACAGCACTACAGTACACTACACAGCACTACAGTACACTACAGTACACAGCACTACACAGCACTACAGTACACTACACTACACAGCACTACAGTACACTACACAGCACTACAGTACACAGCACTAAACTACATTACATGGCACTATACTACACGGCACTACAGTACACGGCACTACAGTACACGGCACTGCACTGCACTACACGGCACGGCACGGCACTGCACTGCACTGCACTACACTACACTACACTATACGGCACTACACTACACTATACGGCACGACACTACACTACACGGCACGACACTACACTACACGGCACTACACTACACGGCACTACACTACACGGCACTACACTACACTACACGGCACTACACTACACGGCACTACACTACACGGCACTGCACTACACGGCACGGCACTACACGGCACGGCACGGCACGGCACGGCACGGCACGGCACGGCACTACACTACACGGCACTACACTACACGGCACTACACTACACTACACTATACACGGCACTACACGGCACTACACTACACGGCACGGCACTACACTACACTGCACTACACGGCACTGCACTACACGGCACTACACTACACGGCACTACACTACACGGCACTACACTACACGGCACTACACTACACGGCACGGCACTACACTACACGGCACGGCACTACACGGCACGGCACGGCACTACACGGCACGGCACGGCACTACACTACACTACACTACACGGCACTACACTACACGGCACTACACTACACTACACTACACTACACGGCACGGCACTACACTACACTACACGGCACGGCACGGCACTACACTACACTACACTACACTACACGGCACTACACTACACGGCACTACACTACACGGCACTACACTACACGGCACGGCACTACACTAACAACTACACTACACGGCACTACACTACACCGGCACTACACGGCACTGCACCTACAACTACACTACACGGCACCACACTACACTACACGGCACCACACTACACTACACTACACGGCACTACACTACACTACACTACACGGCACTACACTACACGGCACGGCACGGCACGCACGGCACGGCACGCACTACACTACACTACACTACACGGCACTACACTACACTACACGGCACTACACTACACGGCACTGCACTACACTACACGCACTGCACTACACTACACGGCACTGCACTACACTACACGCACTGCACTACACAGCACTGCACTGCACTACACAGCACTACATTACACGGCACGGCACGGCACGGCACTACACGGCACGCACGGCACTACACGGCACGGCACTACAGTACACTACACGGCACGTCACTACACTGCAGTACACGGCACTACAGTGCACTACACGGCACGTCACTGCACGGCACGTCACTACACTGCACGTCACGTCACTGCACTACACGGCACTACGCTACACTACACTACACGGCACTACGCTACGCTACGCTACGCTACACAGCACTACGCTACACTACACCTTATAAAACATCTAAAAGTACACTGCATTGCACTACACCACACTACACTACAGTACAGAACACCACACTACTACTACTACTATTACTACTACAGTACAGAACACGACACTACTACTACTAATGAACTACTACTACTACTACTACTACAGTACAGAACACCACACCTCACAACTACTACAGTACAGAACTGTCCTCTACCTTTTGGTCAGGGTCGGTGTCATCCCCCAGGGCCTGCACAGCGTTTTCTGCACGTGCCAACTGCCCGGACAGGTTCAGCAGTAGCCGCACAATCTTCTCCAGGTCACTGACGTACGTGTGGAACTTGTCCCGCTCACTGGGGTTCGAGCACTTGGTGTCCACCACCTCGCAAAGCTGCACAGAGTGTATACGACATAATTATATAAGGACTGTATGTATGCCCAGTGCTGTACCCTTTTCTGGGTTGTTGGTTAAAGCCATGATGTACATTCTTTTACATTAAATTTTGTTGGTTTCAAACCAAAGTCTGTGTTCGGTTAGGAATGTTTTGGTAACGGAAGGCTTATAATGACGTCACTGTGACCATCATTTGAGAATTTTACACACACACACACACACACACACAACACACACACACACACACAAATACTGCCTCATCTCGTACCTTCCTGTCTCACTGTTTCCCAGCCCACTCATTCCGATCTCTCTGCCCCCAGCCATACCGCGGTGTGTCATGTGGCCACAGTGGGGGCATTCCAAGTAATTGGGCCCTGCACTGCTGCTGGGTCACTTTAGTGGTGTTCAGGGGTGCCAGTTCTAAACCAACATATGTAAGACACCACCTGCTATGCCCTCTGTTAGTGACAATGATAGCTATACTGAGTGAGACGCCCACCGCTACATCCCTCTAGCTCCAGCGACCTTTTCCCATGAACCCCACCTCACCACAGCCATGGGAAACTAAAACTGAGTGCAATAAGGGTCACAAAATCCTAGAAATCTTTTACTGTACAATAGTCACATAACTGCATCAATTTTGAGACTACTTCCACTGATGTACTCTATGCTTCCTATCATAATTAATTTACCCCAGCATCAACCAGGCCCGAGAGATATAAACGTTTGGAAAGTGGGTCAAATTATTACAGCAATTTTTTAAATCGCATCCGTAAAGTGGATGATATCTGACTGTGTGGTCCCAGTCTTCCAAGTAGGCCTATAGCAGAGTCAGTGTGGGTAAGCTAACAAGTGTGCGTGCTGTGGCAGCTGGTTGGCTAAAGCTGCTTGGCAGACCGGCAGATACGACACACCCAACTACAGGCCGTGGTTCACGCTGATTGAATTCACAACCATGCTGCTTTTCCACTGACTGAATAAACGTACACACGAGAGAGAGAGAGAGAGAGAGAGAGAGAGAGAGAGAGAGAGAGAGAGAGAGAGAGAGAGAGAGAGACAGCGCACGTGCAACACACACACACACTCTCTCTCTCACACATATTTACTCAAAATATACACTACGAGACAGAAGGAAGGTGGCAGGATGGTTAAGACGTTCGCCTGCCAACAAGTAAAGCCGTGAGGTTCTGGGTTCGATTCCCAGTCTCGCCCTTTCTTCCCAGTTTGACGAAAAAATCGAACTGAATGTCCAAAGTCATGTGGATAAGACTATAAACCAAAGCCCTGTATAAGAACACATGAAAAACATCTTGCACACACGTTAAAAACCCGTTCCACCTTTAGAAAGAGCAGATCATTGTGTTCCGCGAGGAGTGGATGACAACAAAATAAAAAACAGCATGCACACAGGTGTCGTGTTTAGATACCACCACTGCTGCATAGGTAACATACTTCGCCAGACCTTGCGTTCTAGAACCTAGACCGCAACTCCATAGTCTTCCGAGACTGACAGGACACTACTAAGCAAAATAAAATCTTCTGCTGAAAAGCTAACGTTGCAAACAGTATAAAGTATAATATCTGGTTACCCCCTGACATTAACACACAACGCTTTTTAAAGTTCAAAATCCTGATACCCCAAACTAAAGAATAAAAGACAACACAGTGATAGTACTGACTCGTTTGCCGAGGGCTTTGTTGCCGTCAATCTCCGCCTGCAGTCCTTGCTTCTCCTCCTTCAGCATCTCCTGCTTCTTCTGCAGCTTCTCCATCACCTCCTCCTGCAACATCATCATCAACATCAACATCAAGTCATGGCCATCCCCAGTCACAGCTGGCTGGCCTATATAGCTATTTGTACAATGTTTATATTTATTTTGTTTCCATGTCTCAGCTAGAGTTGAGAGGTTAAAAAATGGTGAGATTTTGCATTCTGACTTCAGGGATGATGTCTAAACACGGTACCAGTGTGCATGCATTTTTGGTTTTTATTTTTAAAAAATCTTTACAGGCATGCAATGAGCTACTCTTCTGAAAGACAGAATGATTTTTAAACCTGGATGTTTTGCGAGCGTTTGCACATGGACCTTGTTTAAAATCCTTATCCAAATTGAATAAAACCTATTTTCCTTTAAGGAGAAAATCGTTATGCCCAGAGCTTAACATGATTGACGACACCCGGCACACTTTTCACTTGAGGCATAAAACTTAAACGTAGGCCATGGAATTTTGCCTGGATATCAATTACTGACAAACCTTTTGGCCAGGGCCCACAAATAAATGTGGACCAACTGTAGTGAACAAATCACTCATAACTAAGTGATACATCGATAGTACTCAACCAGCCTTTGGTTTAACCTATGATATTTCATATAAAAAGAGAGTAAAGCAACAGTGATATATCAATAGCATTCAACAAGCCTCTGGTCTAACCTACAATATTTCATGTAAAGAAAGAATAAATGTAGGTGAACAAATAATTCATAATTATATGATGATAGCATTCAACACAGCCATTGCTTTTACCTACGATATTTCATGTAAAGAGAGAGTAAAGCACCAGTGATATATCGATAGCATCATTACATCCTCCTCCTCATTATTGATCATCAAGCAATAATAAAATTCAACACAGCCTTTGGTTTAACCTACGATATTTCATGTAAAGAGAGAGTAAAGCACCAGGGAAAGAAAAGACTACCTTGTGTTTGACAATGGCTTCGCTGTCCAGGGCATTTCTGTTGGAGTCTGTGACCCCCTCCTCCTTCTCCCCCGCCACCCCGGGTGAAGAGATGCTGTGCTTGAGAGGCGTCAGCACCCTGAAATCACAAGGGATAACGATGAAGGCTGTTCATGAATACCCAAAGTGGAAACATGATTGTATAAGTCTGAAAAAGAAAGACGTGGTGGGAAGTAAAAAAGATATGAACCATAAACAAGGGAACGAGGGAGAGGAGATGGGCGCCGCCCTCAACATGCTGGCCCCTAGCGAAGCTGAGGTCTCTGACGCCTACCTCCCCTACGACCACCTAGGTTATGGGACTCCTACCTTTTAAACAAGGAAATTACTCTACACCCCCTTTTTATCTAGAAAGAAGACAGGTAATCAACTTCATGCCTGTTCAGTATGTCTATTACCCAGAAGTTTCTTATTGCAAGTTAAAGATATTTAAATACTACAGGTGCAGAGAGCAAATGTGAAGATTCCTTATCTTCCAACTTTGCATACTATTACAGATAAATAAACAGGCGTGCATGCACACAGTACTTGCTGCTGCATGCGCGCGCGCAGAGAGAGAGAGAGAGAGAGAGAGAGAGAGAGAGAGAGAGAGAGAGAGAGAGAGAGAGAGAGAGAGAGAATGTGATGAGTTTCAAACACATAACAGTCCAGGCATCACCCCCTGTAGCAGCACACCACTGTTACCACCAATTAACTGTGAGTAATGAGGAATTTCCTTCTAGGGTGAATGATCCCATCTCTCACAATGCCGCTGCAATGCATAGGTCATCGACTGTACACATGTCTAGCACCTGTTTTGTACCTACCTCTGCCAACATACTTCAGCAAGTTGTCCACATGTTTTAGAACAAAAAGAGGGGGAGGGGTGTGTGATGCATGCGCACATAAAGTGGTGGTAGTGGTGTGTGGTGGTGGTGGTGGTGGTGGTGGTGTGTGTGTGTGTGTGTGTGTGTGTGTGTGTGTGTGTGTGTGTGTGTGTGTGTGTGTGTGTGTGTCCGTGCGCGCGCACGAGCGATCATTAGTATGATGTATGTTCGCTGGTGGTGGAAAGACAACACGAGCTCTACAAAGTTCGTTTGCTAAATGGCATTCTATGAGGCACATAGCATACGTAGGCATCTTCTTTAGTGTGTGGTCCATACCGAACTGTAATTTGGTTTCTACCTAGCGCTTGCCACACACACACACACACACACACACACACACACACACACACAAGAGAGAGAGAGAGAGAGAGAGAGAGAGAGAGAGAGAGAGAGAGAGAGAGAGAGAGAGAGAGAGAGACAGACAGACAGACAGACAGACAGACAGACAGAGACAGACAGACAGAGACAGACAGATAGAGAGACCGACAGACAGACAGAAGGAATAAACCCATCGTACACCTTTTAACACGTGTATAAAAAAACACACAAAAAAACAAAACAAAAGCCATACATGTGAAAAGCACACCCTTTCACCAGATGTACGCTGTCTTTCATAATAGACCGCACACAAAGAGGGGGGCAGGCAACCCTGTCTGTACTGGGAGCATAGTGGGCACATTCATAGCTGCGGGCGAAGCTGGCAAACATCAGTAACGCTTGATAAAGTGTCACGGGTATCACGTGCCCCCTGATGACCCAGTTTGAAAGTCTGGGCCTGCCACGGTACCCCCGTACAACCCTGCTGATAAGAGCTCTTGAAAGACTTGATAAGATATGCGAGGTCTCTTTGCGATTCTCCCATTTTCTGATGTGAATAAGGAGAGAGAGAGGAATAAAAGGAGAAAGCGATATGAAACGTGGGAGTGAGTTATTATGTATGCATGTGAGTATGTATATACACACTTGGTGGAAGCACTACTCTGTGTGTGTGTGTGTGTGTGTGTGTGTGTGTGTGTGTGTGTGTGTGTGTGTGTGTGTGTGTGTGCTTACGCTCGCGCTCATAATGCACACACGCGCAAACAACGATACGATTTATTCATTCATTTCAGCTAGCCCACAAATGGGTACATTTACGTGTGAATGTGTTTTATTTTGACAGGAGAGAGAGAGAGAGAGAGAGAGAGAGAGAGAAGAGGAGAGAGGAGAGAAGAGAGAGAGAGAGAGACAGACAGACAGACAGACAGACAGACAGACAGGACAGACAGAGGGGGGGGGGGGGTATGGATCTGAACATATTGCAGCCATTTTATAACTTGAATCTGTAGAAGTATAACAAATGTTGCTTAGCTGTATCACAAAACAGTCCTATCAAGTTAAACGTTCCCCCCACCTCTCAAACACACACACACACACACACACACACACACACACACACACACACCACACACACACACACACACAAAAGTTCGAGCTGCCCGCACCGAAAACGCGTCATAAAATGCATGCCAGCAATTGTCCTCAAGCTCTCTATGCGGAGATAAACAAGAGTAACCCAATTAATTAATTAATTAATTAATTATTTATTCTTTATATCGAGGATAATGGAATAAGCACTCTTGTGCTTTCTTACATCCAGTCCCCGTGTGCATGCAGTTTTGTAAATGTCATCTGTTCCCACCGCACACGATGCCTACTCTTACGAAAAGTGAACAGGATTTAACGTGTGCGCAAGATGTTCTGCTGCGTTCGCACACGGCCTCGTTTAAAGTCTCACCGAATGATGGCGATAGTAGCACAGAGAGAGAAGCCTAACTGCGTTTCTACTGTTCTCTGATAACATGCTCTTACGTCTGTCTTATAATGAATGCTACACGAGACGCCGCTATCTGTACTAATTTTCCCGGCAATAATAACTCAACGGTCAAGTCATCTGTCTTATCAAGGCAGGAGGTTGCATTGCATTCTGGGGCTACATGCCTACGTGCTCTCATACAGATCTACGCATATCTCTGGCGCATGCGCACGCATGTACACGCTCACACACACACACACACTCGTGCATGCATATGTGTAACACGTGCACTTATACACATGGTGCAAAAATATGTAGCAGCAGCACGCACGTGTTCGCCTTCACACTTGACAAACTAAGGCCATTTTACACTTGCCCCCCCCCCCCCCCCGCGTTATTCACAATGCATAATGCGTTTCCATAAGCCTACATAACAAATGGAATGCTGGCATAATATGATTTAAAATATCTTTAACATGCATATAATTATACTGTATGATATCATACTCTTCTAAGCGCGTTCATGTTACAATATTATCTGCAACACTTACGGGCCACAAACAGATCGTCAACTGCTGATCTGGGTTATCAAAAAACAACACCAACAATAATTACACACAACACCCTTATTCAGCTTGTTCTGCTGCCAAGATTCGAACCACAGACGCCCACTAAACCTTGAGAAAAGTATATTCAAGAACCGCTCTCCCAGACTTCACAAAAATGAATAAATAAAATGATTTACAGAACGCTTGCGCAGTATCTGATAGATGGTGGCTATCTGATTTATCACGAAGCCTTCACAAATAAAACGTCTGAGAGAGAGAGAGAGAGAGAGAGAGAGAGAGAGAGAGAGAGAGAGAGAGAGAGAGAGAGAGAGAGAGAGAGAGAGAGAGAAGAGAGAAGACAGACACACAGACACAAGACACAGAGAGAGAGAAGAGAGACAGACAACAGAAGACAGAGAGAGAGAGAGAGAGAGAGGGGGGGGGGGGGAGGCAGTGTTCCAGCGCATGCGAATGTCTCTGTAACATGTATGCAACAATTACTTCTTCATGGAAAAGATAAGAACCCCCACCACAGTCATCATCAACACCAAGAGCCGAGAAAGAGCCTCCTATCCTTTGTTTTAGGGGGTCGTCCGTGTTAACAATATGGCTGATGAAGAATAGATTCAATTTACGCTGAAGTGCGCTTGACAGTTTTATCTCTGAAGGGAACAGGGAGAGGGGGAGGCTCTCTCTCTCTCTCTCTCTCTCTTCCTCCTCTCGTCTCCTCTCTCTCTCTCTCTCTCTGTGTGTGTGTGTGGTGTGTGTGTGTGTGTGTGTGTGTGTGGGGTGTGTGTGTGTGTGTGTGTGTGTGTGGTGTGTGTGGGGTGGGTGGTGGGTGGGTGGTAAGGAGTTGGGTGGCTACAATCACGGCTCCCAAGTGATGTACGAGGGTAATGGTGCTGGTAGGATCACTGAAGTCTGATGATACGCGTTATCTCCCTGGAGGCAGAGGCGAAAGGTTACGAGTTATTCCCTCCCCTTTTACTTCTGATACTGACCCTTTGGGGGCAGAATTCTCAGGGAGGCAGCAGTCTGACTTGTCTGATTTTGTCTATTGCTGATGGAAGCGTGGTCTATGCCACGCATTCTTCTCGTAAGGTACCCAGCTATATTATATGTTCTTCATGGCCTCTTTGGGATGACAGATTTGGGTTTGGTTCTAATATTCGCCATGTTTGCTCCTTTTTTAGTGTACTGCCTAGCCCTAGTCTACGAAAATGAGCTTTTCTTACACCGTAACTAACGTAATCGCGGTCTAAATCATTTTAGTCAGGTGTGCTACAAACATAAGTCTTATGTTATCTTTAGCCAGTTGACCTTTTAAGACTTTTTGCAGTGTCTATGTAATTAAATTTGGTTTCGTGACAAGAGTTGTAACATAAATGTACAATTGTAATAGTAAAATGCTACTAGCCTCACTTATTTGTACTGTCGTCTCTTCAATGTTTCATCACGAACCATTCGCGCCAAGGACATGCAAAACTGGATTTCGTTCTTGAGTACTGTTACGTATAAGATCAATTTTGAGAATAGTTACATAAGCTCATATACTTGATAGCACTGTTCTTTGATCAGATACTTGCTCTGTGGAGTGCTTTCCTATCACAATTATAACTGTCGGCCAACATTTTCATCTACAGTAACTTTTCTAACGTTCGTTACATTCGTTGATATTGAGTGAGTCACCTAGAAATTAAACCCATTAACCTACCTGTACTGTACAAACTTTAATTTGGTTCATCAAACTTACGGACCCTTTACGACTCAGTGCTGCAACGCACGGCTTTCTTCTCCCCCTGTAACTTTTCCCACCTCTGATTTATTTCTAATGATCTGCCTCCACAGACTGTATGGGAAAGATGAACAGACAAGCACGCCAGCCTTTACCCTTCTCTGACGCCTTGCAAAAGGTCTACGTCTGAGGCACGGAGCCAAGATTTTTTTTTTTAACCCTGGCTCTCAAGGGTAACCTTCTGGCAGCGATTTCATTTCCAGATAGGATATTTTCGTGCCTGTTATCTTTGGGCAGAAGTGTACAGTGACAGCTTTCGCCTTTGAACTTCTCACCCACTGCGGAGATGTGTGCGATGATATCCGTTTGTTCCTGCCTCCCAGCGGCTTTTGAACAGCATGGGAGAACAGTTTCTTGCCAAAAGTCTGCACTAGGCTGTTACTCGTTTGTCAGCGGTGCAGTAACTTTGGTGATCAGTGGGTCAGTAAAGTGAACAGTGGAAGTGATGAAGTCAAGCGCCTGGCATAACTTCAGCCTGGCAGAATTGGTTCACAGACTGACCTAGAGATACTTAAAGCTGCTGCCTTCCTTCAATGCCAGGCTGACTGACAATTCAAACACATAAATTAACTAAGATATTTATTGTAATATCACCAGAGCCAAGGCAATTATTTCTGTGTTTTTTTCTCTTTCTTTTTTTTGTGAATTCTGCTTTTAATGCAACATTCTTTTTCTGCCTTAGGGGTCCAGTGTACACTAAAAAAAAGGCAACTCTTAGTTTCTGTACAAGCTGCCGCGGAATAAAACAATCCACATTGCTCTACAGAGCAGCTCAGTCAACAAGAGAATGCTTCATCTATATCTATTTTGTCTTGGTTTATTTCTTCGTCTGATTTTTTTTCTATTCTGGAATTACACAAAAGGCCCAACTTCACGAATTCTACCATTCCAACAACAACAAAAACCAAAAAACCCTTTGACTTGCTTAATACATCTCGAGTTGAAAACAAATAATTACCTTTCAGCCCGACAGCAGTTTCTGTTACAGCTAATTCAACGTAGCCAAATGCAGCAACACAAAAGAATTTGTTTTAAATCTGCTTGCCAAGAGGAACAGTTACAAACAGTCTTACAAGTCAGGCCAGTTATACCTTCATTTAGAAAGCGCTTCGGCAGTTAACAAAGCCATCCATCACACCAAGAACTGGTTTTTTCCTTGCATGTCCTCGTTTAAGCCTGTTGCACTTGTCTGATGAGGTAATGCAAGACCTGAGCCCCCATCTCACCTTCGTTTTCGTGCATTCTGTTTACCGTTGAAACGATCTCCAGGTAAACAGTTGTGGTTTCAAAAACGTTCGAAAAAGCGTTTAGAATGCTTCAATTTGTCTTTTCTTTAAAAAAAACAAACCCGTACAAAACCCCCCCCACCTACCACAGGATCAGAATAGTCTTTTATTCTTGAGTTTGTTTGCTCATCTTGAATTATGGTGCAGACTTCTTTGTTTATTTAATGGGAGTATTTTGGGGTTGGTTGGGTTAGGATTTTTGGAGGGTTCATTTCGTCTGGTCCCCCCCCCCCCCGTGTTTGTTTCCCGTGATAATGTATACTATTCTTGTTTCCACAATCGGTAAAACACTGGGACAACAATTCTAGACATATTTACTACTGTGTACTCTAAATGTGAGTGAACCGAAACACTGTTCTACCGGGTTAAAAACTGAAACACTGTATTAGCTTTAAAACTGAAACACTGTTCTTGTTTCAAACAGTTTTCCACTGGGTTCAAACAGTGTTCCAGAGGGTTCACACACTGTTCCACTGGGTTCAAACAGTGTTCTACTGGGTTCACTGTTCCACTGGGTTCAAACAGTGTTCCACTGGGTTCAAACAGTGCTCTTCTAGGTTCAAAAACTTCTACTGGGTTCAAGTTTCTAAATGACAACTAGGTCACAGGCAAGGGGGTCCCTCCCGCATGCCTCCCTGCTGTAGCAATGGAGCCAATGGCACTTGGGGTTAACAAGGTCGTGACACAGACAAGACAACAGCCTTCAGGGCAACCCTTGTGTCAACTGCCTGTCACCCTGTCAACAGCCAGAAGGTCACCGTCACACACACACCTGCCCTCCCCCACCTCCCCCTACCCCACACCGGATACCGGCACACATTACCCATAGGAATTCACTGCCAGTGAAGAAAATAGCTCTGAAAAGGAAGGAAACCTCCCACGCACTCGCCCCGCAAACAGGACGAGGAATGAATGGGTTAATGTATAGGGCAAAGAGGGGGAATGCTCCGAACACTCACGTGTGTATCTCTATGTATGTACAGAATGTCAGGTTTCACCATTCATGGAGCTGAAGGAAGGAAACAATGATTTAGGTGGTATCATTTCTAACCTGCCTTTCTCAGAAAGAAAGGCAGGCAGGTTAGAGAGAGAAATGGAGGGAACTGGTTGTCAAGTCTTCGGGGGTGCCCCCACAGTCGCCAGACTACGGGATAGATAGATAGAATTTATAACATTGGCTAAAATAAAATGATGGCCTTAACCGAATATAATTTACATTTTTCAAGCTTACTTTGTTGTACTCATACTTCAATTATTGCTGCTATTGTTATTTGGACCTAATAAAATTCTGTTTAAACCAGTATGTTTGCGAGTCTAACATTTTCTGTCTAGAATCCATTCTTCTTGGTTTATTAACATCAATATCTAGCCACACGCAGAGCTTCTCTTCATAAAATGTTTATTGAATTTATGGAGTCAAAGGACGGGCCTGATCAATTTAATGAGTAGCGAAAAAGATCTCAAAGCTATCTTGTAACAAATCTTCTTCTTCGTCAAACGATCAGACAGCAACTAATGTTATCTGTCATATTGGCGAAAAAGCGTTGCGCTGGTTTTTAACCCAAAAAAAAAAGAACTTCCCTATTTCGAAAATTATTAGAGGTTTTTGGAATGGGGTTGGCAAGAATTTGGGAAAAACGTTTTTTGCCAGTGAGGGAGCTTTACACTAAAATGTTGGGGCCCCAAAAAATCAAGAGTGCCTTCCCCCCCCTCCCGCTGGAGAAAAAAAAAAAAAAAAAAAAATGAAAACATTACTGTCCCACTGGAAAAAAGTTCGCAAGCATGGAAAAAAAGGTAAAAGAAAACGGGGAAAAAGTTTAAAAAAAAATTAGTATCTTTGCGCGTGGGCGCCGTGCTAGACAGTTTAGAGAGAGGGGAGAGGGGAAAAGAGAAGAGAGAAGGGGGAAAAGAGAGGGGAGAGAGAAAAGAGGGGGGAAAAAAAAGAGAGAACAGAGAAGGGAAAACAGAAAAGAGACAAGACGAAAAAGAGAGACAGAAAAAAAAAAAGGGGAAAAGAAGAGGGGAAAAAAGGAGGAAAGGAAAAAAAAAAAAAAGAGGGAGGAAAAAAAAAGGAAAGAAAAAAAAAGAAAAAAGGGGGGAAAAACAACAAATTTTGAAACCAAAATTTTTAAAAATTTAAGGGTTTTAAAAATAAACCCAAAAAAACATTTTAATTTTTTTTTTACAATTTTCCCGCCCTAAAAAATTTTAAAAAAAACAAAACAAAAAGAAAAAACAAATTTTAACGCCAAAAAAAATTTAAAAAAAAGGGGAAAAAAAAAAAAAAAAAGGAAAAAACCCCCCCAAAAAAAAAAAAAAATCGGGGGTTAAAAAAAAAAAAAAAAAAAAAATTTTCAATTTTCAACAAAGGGGAAAAAAAAAAAGGGTTTTTAAAAAAAAAAAAAAAAAAAAAAAAAAAAAAAGGGGGAAAAGGAAAAGGAGAGAAGAAGAGGAGGGAGAGAGAGGAGAGAAAAGGGAGAGGAGAGGAGAGAGAGAGAAAAAAAAATTTTTTTTAAAGGGTTGGAGAAAAGGGAAAGGGGAGAGAAGAGGGGGGGAGGGGGGGGGGGAAAAGAAAGAGGGGGGGGGGGGAGAGAGGGGAAGAAGAGAAGGGGGGGGGAGAGGGGAGGGAGGGAGGAAAAGAGAGAGAGAAAAAGGAAGAGAGGGGAAAAGGGGGGGAAAAAGGGGGGGGAAGGGGGGGAGGGGGGAGAGAAGAGGGGAAAGAGGGGGAGAAGGGGGGGGGAAAAGGAGAGAGGAGGAGAGAGAGAGGAGGGGAGAGAGAGAGAAAAAAGAGAAAAAGCCTCCTCTTTCTGTCTCCTCTCCAGACAGAAAAACCCGAAAAAATGCAGGTTCAAAAAGAAAATTTTAAAAAAAAAAAAAGCATGAGAAAAAAAACCCCCCAAAATATGGTAATCCCGGAAAGGGGGGGCGGGGGGATATTTTTTTTTCCCTTGGCGTCAGGGAACGCAAAAAGGGCCCCCCTCCCCTTTACTTTCACTCCCAAAATGCACTCAGTCTTGCGCCCAAATTTTTTCCTAGCTGTCATGACAGTAGTAGGAATAAAGTGGAAATTTTCGTCCCGGGGAAAAAAAATCATGTTTTTAAAAAAAAAAAAAAGTATCAGATCTATTCACAAACCGCGTGTGACGTGCTCAAAACCACACGTTCACAACCCAAAAAAAAGAGAGAGAGGGGGAAAAAAAAAGGGGAAAGGGGGGGAGGGGAGGGGGGAAAAGGGGAAAGGGGGAAAGGGGGGGAGGGGAGGAGGAGAGAGGAGAGAGAGGGAGGGGAGGGAAAAGGGGGGAGGGGAGAGAAGAGAAGAGAGAGAGAGAGAGGGGAGAAAAAAAAGGGAAAACAGACAACAGAAGAGAAGGGGAAAAGAAGGGGGGAGAGAGGGGGGGAGAGAGGGGGGGGAGGGGAGAGAGGGGAGAGAAAGGGAGAGAGAGAGAAGGGGAGAGAAGGAGAGAGAGAGAGAGGGGGGGGAGGGAGGGGGGGAGGAAGAAGAAAGGGGGAAAAGAAAGAAAGCCCGACCCACAGAAGACAACAGACAGACAGAGACAGAAGAAAAAAAAGAGACATAGAAAGAGTGGAGTAGGGGGGAGGCTGAAAAAGAATGCTTATGTTTTTTAAAAATGATTAATACACACTTGGCATTATGACTTTGGGAAAAAGCAACGACTAAAACATTTAAAGTATGCAACCCGAAATTAAGGGAAAAAAAACGAATAAAAAATTTTTTTTTCCCAAAAACAAAAAGCCTGTTCAAAAAAACAATAAAAAAAAAAGCCTATCCAAAATCTTTGACAAAAAGGGGTCGTTTTTACCCCCAAAAAAACTCTTGGCCCCCAAAAAAAAAGGGCCCCAAGGGTTTTAAAAAAAAGGGGTTAAAAAACACTTTTTTTCCC
>CM060326.1:8163268-8175768 GCA_030674155.1 Stramonita haemastoma | reverse complement strand
AGAGAGAGAGAGAGAGAGAGAGAGAGAGAGAGAGAGGAGAGAGAGAGAGAGAGAGAGGAGAGGAGAGAGGGAGAGAGAGAGAGAGAGAGAGAGGAGAGAGAGAGAGGAGAGAGAGAGAGAGAGAGAGAGAGAGAGACGAGAGAGAGACAGAAGAGACGAGGAGACAGACGAAGACAGACAGACAGACAGACAGACAGGACAGACAGACAGAGACAGAGAGACAGAGAGAGACATAGAGAGAGAGTGGAGTCAGGGTGTAGGCTGAAAATGAATGCTTATGTTTTAAACATGATTATATACACACTTGGCATTATGACTTTGGGAAATAAGCATACGTACTACACATTTAAAGTATGCAATCCACGAATTTAAGAAGAAAAAACGTAGATAAAATGTAGTTTCCATATGACAAAAAGCCTGTTCAAAGCAATAAAAAAGAAGCCTATCCTAAAATCTTTGACAAATGGCGCTCGTTTGAGCTACACACTCTCTGCCCTAAAAATGGCCTGAAGGATTAAAAAAGGTTACACACTTTTTGCCCTCAAGATTGTCTCAAACATGTAAAAAAAAAAAAAAAACAACCACCAAAACCCCCCAACCAAACCCACACCACCTTTGGCAAACAACACCGTTCAACTCCAACAAGTCACTGGATATCTGTCTGAACAGACACGCCAATCTTTTTTAGTTCTAAACTCTCACACTGTCAGCGAAACCTGAAAAACACTGCAAACAATACCTGCCAACTGTCTCATCAAAAACTGAAACAAAACTAAAGACATCCCCCTCCCCTTCAAAAGAAAAAGAAAAAAAAGAAGAAAAGTGTCAATATAGAGAAAAAGGCAAAACCAAAAAAGTTTTATCAACGGGGGGAAAAGCTTGAAACAGAAAGAGAAAACAAAAATGCAATCAGCAACGAACAACACCCCCCCCCCCACCACACACACACAAAAAAAACCCCAACAAAACAAAAAAAACAACAAAAAACACACAACAAAAAAACAAACAAAAACAATGAACGAAACACCCCCCCCCCACCCAACCAAAACCAAAAAACCCCAACAAAACTCTACAAACTCACCTCTTATTCAACGGATCTTCATCAGCAGGTGAGACGCATTGTTTTGCTGCAGTGGAGGCTTGAACGAGGGCCTGTCCCCGGCGCTGTGTGACTGATGCCTGCGGACGCTGGCGTGGATCTTGACGTCCACCTCCACGGGACAGAGAACAGACCGTTCATGTACTCCATTGCGCTTCTTGCCGGCGCCCGTGTTGAGGACGTCCGACAGTTTCTTCTCGCTGTCCGCCACCTCCAAGGCAAGCTCCTGGGCTCGCTGGTCGCACTCCAGCTCTTCCTGAGAAGGCTGGCGCCCGTGACTGATCAGCACAGGCTCCTCCCCCCCCACACTCGACTCTTTGTCCACGTCCGACAACATATCTTCCGACTTCCGACGCGGCGACACCATCGCGATGGCTTCAGGAGGGATGTGGGAGGGAGGGGCACTCTCTCGACGCATGGAGGAAGAGGAAGAGGAGGAGGAGGCGGGGCGGGAGAGGTTCGAACTCTGGGAGAAGGTTCGCACGTGGCCGGGCATCCCGCGAGGGTCTGACGCGAAGGGCGCCACCTCCGCGTACCTCTGCCGGCTGTCGGAGGAGGAGGAGGTCGGGGACACGTCCCCGTGCGTGGAGCGATCGGAGAGAAGGCGGGAGCGGGGGGGGAGCAGTGGGGCTGTGCGTAGAGGGGGCGGAGGAGGAGGGGGAGGACACTGAGGGTCTGTCTCTGCACTGCTGAGAGTCTGTGGGGGAAAGCACCTGGGAGCGGGATGGGGGGCAGGCGGGGGCCGTGAGGGCTGGTGGGGCCGGCAGTGACGGGCAGTGACGCCTTGACGTCATCGTTGACCGCGCGGTGCGTGACGGGGAAGGGGATGGCGTTGGCCCACCGCTGCCCGCTGCTGCTGCTGCTGCTGTTGGGGCTGCTGGACAGGTGCAGGGGGGAGGAGGGGGGCACTGACGGGGAGGTGGGGGTCAGGCTTTTCTCCGAGTGGTCCTTGAGCAGCCTGTGGGAGGGGTGAGCGCTGTCGTAGCTGTTCTCCTTGTCGGGGACAGCGCGGGACGGCTGCTGCTGCTCCACGCGGAACGGGTGAGCCGCGAACACCTTCCCCTCCCCCCTCCCCTGAGGAGCAGAAGAGGACACCACCACCCCAGACACCCTCCCCACACTCCGCACCACCCCGCTGCCGCCATCCGTAACGGAATGGCCGGCGCGGTCTGGAGGTCTTTGTGGCGGAGCTCCGGCTCCGTCACTGTGCTGCACGTCAACTTTCCGGCTGTTCTGTAGCTGGCTGTCGCTATTCCACGCCTGGTTGCCCAGCCGCCGGTCCCGAAGACGGCGTGTGCGTCTGTGGCTGCCTTCAGGTGCTGGTTGTCGGGGCGCAGCAGGGCGGCGGAGGAGGAGCGCTTGTAGGTGCCCACCTGCCGGCTGCCTCTGTTCCTGTAGGCCCCGTACGAGTCATCCGCGAACCTGCGACATCAGAAAAACAGTTTTTGTCAGGTGTTGTGAATATTAGCTCCCCCCCCCCCTCATTGATGAGCATTACGATATATAATATATGCTGATGATGATTTTGATGAAAATGTTGAAGATTTTGATGATGATGAAGATGTTGATGATGGTGATGATGATGAAGATGTTAATAAATGATGATGATGATGATGATGATGATGATGATGGTGGTGGTGGTGGTAGCAGCAGTGTTTAGAAACAAAGTGGAATGGACGGCTAGGCAGGAGGGTCGATACACCAGTAAGTATCGTTGTCTCCTAGTCTATAATTTAGGCTCTTTTTCTTTTCTTCTTATATTTGTTGTATTTTCTATCATGGTTATACAAGTTTTTACAGGTAAGCGGTTATCAAGCTATAACTGGACTATCAAATTATGGTTCTGAATAAAAATTTTTTCGTGCATTCATTACTGTGACTACAGTATTCCTTCCCAAACTGTTTCACTTCTAGTCTCTCCTTCACTCATGTGTGGAAGTCAAGGGACAGGGACTGAAACACTTGGTTACGCTACATTTATTGCATGTAATGTGCTCCAACTCCAAGTAAAACTTACTTAGAACAAAGGCACCGGTGTACATAAGATACATACGTGTTTTATTTCACAGTCCATCTCATCTAAACACCTAGGCTGGATAAGGCTAGCTGATTAGCACGGCAGGTAACTACAGGGTGGTGTAATGGTCTCCCTTGGCTAGGCAGGTTAACAATAGCTTCCCCATATTATTATCCAGGTAGGCTACCTGCCCCAACCTGACAGGGGGAGGAGGGACTGCAGGACTAACAGTCATTGGCTGAAGGACACTCACTCACTAATGTGAGTCACTTCAGTGTCGTCCTTGGTCTTGCTCTTCGCGGGTTAGCAGTATTGTATTGTGTTGTCCCCCTTCTCTGTTCTGTAATTCCTGTGTTGTGTCGTAACCTGGTGCTTGTCTTAAGCGGACAGGCTTAATTAACGGAGATACGAACCCCCCCCGGTCTGGAAATAAACTTTCTGAGGAAACTTCCCTTTACCAGGTGGGCTGCCAATGTAAGGACTGCCAAGTCGCAAGTCAAACGATTCCAAATCTGACAATTCCTCTCGCCTTAGTGAGCCTGCGAATTCGGGTTAAAGCAACATTTTTTTTCCTGGAAAAGTTACGGGGTAATCGTTTCACGTTCGCAGTCTCGACTTGAGTTTTTATTTAAGTAATAATTATCTCTTTTGTTACCATTATCTTGTATTGTGTTTTGATGAGTGTTGATTATAAAGCGATTTGCTAAGCAATTTTAAAGTAAACTTCGTTACATTAGGACCGGGTTCGCACAGTTGAACGTCTTACATATCAATCCAGTTAGTGACAAGAGAATAAGTTAGCGACACGTTCACACCGCACTGGTGCTTTGTCCACTGCTGGCCGGTGGTCTGTGGGGTCAGAAGTGAGGACTGGACTGAACACTGTCATCATCACTTCACTTCATTCATCTGAAGTGACAAGGGGAGGAGCACTACCTGTTCCTGCCCTACTGCTTGCTATACCTGTCTCTGCCCCCTGGATATCTTAGCGTATCAACTACTAGTATAGGTCATTATGGACTGGGGGACTGTACTTTGTTGACCTTTGGTTTATCTTAGTATGCTGTCTCTCTCTCTCTCTCTCTCTCTCTCTCTCTCTCTTCTCTCTCTCTCTCTCTCTCTCTCTCTCTCTCTCTCTCTCTCTCTCGAAGTGTCTTCAGATGCATTCTTGGAAAGGAATGAGAACGAAGTTAATGAGGGGGGAGGGAGGAGAGGGGAGGGGAAGGGGATGTATGAAATTGTAATGGGTCCGGTGGCCTTCTACAATAAAATTGTTCAGAGTTCTCTCTGTCTCTCTGTCTCTCTGTCTCTCTGTCTCTCTGTCTCTCTCTCTCTCTCCCTCTCTCTACCTCAGTGTGAGGCGTCGAATAAGCAGGCCTTTTCATTTTCTGACACAGACGTTACCCATCATTTTCAGAACCCAGACGCTGCGCACGTGCCCAACACTCGCTGCCTATTTGTTTTCCTCCTGTCTTTCACCACCTCACGCTCCATCCTTCTTCGGTTTCCCCCGATACCCCTCCCTGTATGTGGCCCCGCTCGTTCAAATCGTCGGCAGCCGAGCCCGATGTCGGCAAATCGGCCCCGACAACCTGACAACTGCGGCATACCTGTTGTGATTATCAGTGCACGGGCATCCCGTTTGCCTGTGCTGTGCTGTGTTGTGGGAGTGAGAGCAGAAGGGAAATG
Source organism: Stramonita haemastoma (assembly GCA_030674155.1). Classification (NCBI taxonomy): domain Eukaryota; kingdom Metazoa; phylum Mollusca; class Gastropoda; order Neogastropoda; family Muricidae; genus Stramonita; species Stramonita haemastoma. Next base: position 8,170,963 of record CM060326.1, on the reverse strand, counting down.
TCAAAGTGCACTATTGCTGAAGGGGAAGGAAGAGAGAGAGAGAGAGAGAGAGGAGAGAGAGAGAGAGAGAGAGAGAGAGGAGAGAGAGAGAGATGAGAGAGAGAGAGAGAGAGAGAGAGAGATACCTGGGCGGGAAAACGATGTCAGACACTAACGCCTGAGTACGCTACTTTCGTGTCAGAAGTATTCCTTGTGACTTCTAAGGTATTTCCCTTTGTTTCGCCCTTCTCTGCCCCTTTGTGTTTGAGTCTGATGGGCTGAGATGGTTAAAAATAAACCTGTTATTTCTTTCTTCCCCATTATCGTGGGTTTTTTTTTCCATCGATGTCGGTTTTCGTTAACTTGATCGTACGTAACTTTCTCGATTTCTGGTATAATGTTAATTTATGGACAGGATTTACTTCCCAGAATATAAATTCAGAAAAATCTCTCTCTCTCTCTCTCTCTCTCTCTCTCTCTCTCTCTCTCTCTCTTCTCTCTCTCTCTCTCTCACCCCCCATCTCTTCTTATGTTCATAAAGTGACATTTATCTATCTTCTATCTTTTTCAATTATTATCTACATGCTATATCTATCTATCTATCTTTCTTAAATGTTATATCATGTACATGAACTGTGTAACACTTGGAAAGAGTATCCGTGCGTGCATGTGTGTGTGTGTTTCTGTGTTTGTGTGCATGCATGTGACTGTCTATGTGCGGGCGCACGTATGCATTTGTGCGTGTGTGTGTGTTCCTCAGCAGCCACAGCTGATGTTATAAAAGTAAAAACAAATAACACAAACAAAAAACCACAACAAAAAATCCCAAACCCTGAACGAGTCCTGCACTGAAGCGGGCACCCCCAATTGGCTACAGTTGATAGATGTAGTGTTAGTCATTAACTGCCTGTGGCAACTGGAGTAGTAGGAGCATCACAGCTTTGAAATGTGGCAGCACTTCAAAAGAAACCGACACACATCTACATGTTCACTCCCCTCCAATCCAATCCAATCCAATGATGTTGCTTATAGCCCCGCCGACCACATAGGCCATATCGGGGCTATCACCTCGTCACATTTTAAAACTCGTATTAAAAGTGTGCGACTGTGTTCACTCCCCTACTACATCAAATGTTTTTTTCACAGGCATTTATTCTTTTCCGCGTGTGTGTGTGTGTGTGTGTGTGTGTGTGCGTGCGTGCGTGCGTGCGTGCGTGCGTGTGTGTGTGTGTATTCCATGCCTGCATACGCGTGTGGAGTGTGTGTGTGTGCGTGTATGTGTGTGTGTGTGTGTGGGGGGGGGGGGGGGGTTCTTGCCTGCCTGCCTGTCTAGCTATCATGTTTACCGCAGAAGTGATGTGTATCTGTGTATGTGTGTGTGTGGGGAGGGGGGAGGCGAGGGGGCTGCGTGCCTGCTTACATGCATGCGTTCGTAAAGGTGTGTGAGTGTGTGAGTGAGTGTGTGTGTCTGTGTGTGTGTTTGAGAGAGAGAGAGAGAGAGAGAGAGAGAGAGAGAGAGAGAGAGAGGAGAGAGAGAGAGAGGAGAGAGAGAGGAGAGAGAGAGAGAGAGAGAGAGAGAGAGAGGAGAGACAGACACACACACACACACACACACAAGAACAGAAAAGAAGAAAGGAGCGGAAATACAGACTACAGACAGACAAAAAGCCACTGTGACCTTTCTGACAGGGCCCACACCCCCTGTGACGCCAGCTAACCCCCACCCCCCCTGTAATCGTCCCTAAGCCACCCCACACCCTCAACTCTTCACCCTCAGCCCCAAAGAGGCTTACTACTATCCCACGGCACACACACACACAGACACACACACACGCACACACACACACAGACACACACGCGCGCGCGCACACACACACGCACACCACAAACATACACACTCACTCACTCACTCTCTCTCACACATACACACACACACACAACACACACACACACACACCACACACACACACACACACACACACACACACACACACACACACACACACTGACACACACACAGGGTCATAATCTGTGGTGATAATTTCGGAAACTGACAGAGAGAACAAAAGCTTTTGGAAAATGCCAACTGAAGTCAACAGGAAAAAGACGAGGGCTCAGACGATGGTGTACGTGTGAGTATTTGAGTGAATGAATATTAAAAGCAAGTGAATGTGCTTATTCGTTAAAGCGAGTAGTTTCAGTGTGGTTGTGGTTGTGGTTGTGGTTGTGGTGTGGTGTGGTTGAGAGAGAGAGAGAGAGAGAGAGAGAGAGAGAGGGAGAGGAGAGAGAGAGAGAGAGAGAGAGAGAGAGAGAGAGAGAGAGAGAGAGAGAGAGAGAGAGAGAGAGAGAGGAGAGAGAGAGAGACAGACAGACAGACAGACAGACAGGGCAGGACAGGACAGACCGAGAAAGGCCAGATACAGACAGAACAGCAGGGTTATAAAGAAGGAAAGTCACAATAGTGTAGTGAAATGTAAATCAATATTTCGAAATATTAATCATGCCTGGACATTTACTGAATAATGATAGCAACAGTAGTGGTAGCAGCAGCAGCAGCAGCAGCAGCAGCAGCAGCAGCAGCAGCAGCAGCAGTAGTAGTAGTAGTAGTAGTAGTAGTAGTAGTAGTAGTAGTAGCAGTGGTATGGGAACAAAAATAAACTGTAGACTATACATATCAACAGGTACTAACCCCCACCCCACCTTGATCTGTTTAATTAACTGAAACCACTTCCCCAAACAAGAAAACCATGTTACATACATCATACACAAACAGGGGAACTCTTCCCTTCAAAAACATCTTGATTTATAGGAACATGCTTCCCCATCCCTTTCATGATGAAAATTAATTCACTAGCCCCTGCCCCTCCCTGTATGTACCTCTCAGATGATGTTATCATCTCCAGGCAAAAGAAGCCCGCCAGCTCATCAAACACGCCAGTCAACGCCAGCTAATAGGCCTAGGCGAGCTAGGTGCGCGCTCTCCTTATCTCCCCTTGTACGTTTCCCAGCGATTGTCACGTGCAGCTGGCACCAGGGGGCGCGAGGGTGGGCATCACTGCTGTGTTTCTGGCACCGCCACTGTCTGTATGTATGTATTGTATGCTCCTGTCTTTCTTTCCTTCACACAACAGGCCAAAGGGCTTGGCATGGCAGCCCCCTTTCCCTGTCTCTCCACACAAAGAAATCGTTCTTGTGTGGCCAGAATAGCACGTGCCATTGTTGGCATGAACCGGGGGTCTGATAAACACGAGCTTGTCAAAAGACGAGAGCCAAAACAAATCTTAGAAAATCTCTCTCGCGTCTTGTCGCTGGTAATTTCAGAAACCTTGATAATTAGATAACTCAACCTTCTCTCCTTGAAAATGGAAAATAACAGATTGGGTAAAAAGCCAGCTTGAATTCGGAGGTTGCCTTCATTCTAATTAACAGAACTTAAAACAGAACAAAAAGCAATTCCGGCAATGCCCTGCCACTTCAAACCACTTCGCGTCTGTGCCTGTCAGTCTTCCTCACTGGTAAACAGTTTAATGATTCCTTTCATTGAAGTGGCATGCCAAAAATGGCAGATCAGGGAAAGTGGCTGCCACAAGCCTGCAGCCTGAAAACAATTCAGACAGCGGGGGGGAAAAACCGGCATCAACTGATCTACAATAAACACTGAAAAACAGACATCTGCAAGTGTTAAAGAAATCAAGAGCAGTCGGGGCAGGCGGGAGAGAAAGAGGTCCAGGAATGTCTGTTGAAAGCAGCAGCAGTCACAACAAATACCAGTCTCTCCAGCAACTAATCCCTCGCCATGCCCCTGGTTATCTTTCTGGCACCTCAGTGGGTTACCAAACCAATCAGGTTTTCTGGAAACTACTGTACCTGCGCAGGTCCGTGTTTTCTGTAGGGGAAACGAGAGGATCACTCAGTCTAGTCAGTGCTTGTACAGCGAGCTGTGATTATTCGGTCAGTGTGTGCCGGTAATAATGAAGGAACAAGCACGGTCTGATGGGAACACGGCTAACGAGCGCCTGCCTGTCATCTATTACATGCTTGTGCTAGCCAGCCCACACCTCAGGGTCACTGGGGAATGCTGTGGTTGGCTGCGCACCAAACAACTGCAGTTTCATGTTTATGTTCCGATCTTAGTCGTATTTCGTACAGTAAACACTGCCCTCGTGACAGCTCCTCATAATGATATAGTAATTCATCTTCTTGTTGCTTACTCTTCTTTGTCTGCCCAGCTACAGAACTAACTAACCTCACTGCTATGATGATGAAGGAGATTCTGGGAGCAACTGTACAGACATAGATCTACATTCCATTTCGACCACGGTACACAAAGAAAATTGATAATACAGACTGTAAACTACATTGTTTTTTTTCCTGTTCCAGGGCTGGAGCTCCGAGGTTCACCAATGGCGAGATTTTTTGCGTATGCAACTGGGTTTTTTCCTACCACCATCTAGGTAGCTTCATTCCGACTGAGGGGATGGTGTGTAAACCCGACAGCTGCGTCCATGTATTTTTAAAGATTTTGTCATCCGTTCCTACCGGCACAAAATGGCCTACTCTTATGAAAGGCAGATCGGGTTTTCAAAATGAGCTTGGATGTTTTGTGTGCATCCGCATACGGACCTAGGTTTATAGTCTCATTCGAAGGACTTTGACATTCAGTTCAAGCTTTTCGTCAAACTGGAAAGAAAGGGCATGCAAGGCTGGGATTCGAACCGAGAACCTCACAGTCTACTTGTTAGACAGATGTACGTATTAACAGTCCTGCCACCTTCCTCCTTGTCTACAATTCAAATTCCCTTCTCTCACTTCTTTTTCTTCCCCATCACTGATACAGAAAAAAAATGTTGTGAATGCTGCTGCCACAGTTTAAAACCTGTCACATTCCAAAGACACATATCACCTCACACACAGGCTAGAGTGCAAACCGAACAAGGGTTTATAAGACACAGATACACATACGTTTCGAGCACTGCCCTCCCTCCCCTATCCTGAACTACAATATTCTGATACACTCCTTGTGAAAACGAAGTGACAGTACAAAGAAGCTGTCCAGAAATGACACGAAGACACAGCAGGAAAAAAAGAGAAGTATAATAGAAATCTCAGCTGTCAATGTATTCTGAATGACACGCATGGTTCTCTAAACATGACCGAAAGACGCATAAGGTTGTTGTCAAAACCATTCTCAAACTCAGTTATTTTTTCATTGTCATCTTGCCTCTCCTTTCTCAACCGTTTGCGTCTTCTTTTTACACACACAGACACAAAGAGGCATACACAAACACAAAACACACATTCGACCTGCCTATAAAAAAACACACAAAAAAACCAGCCATCATGGCGCAGTGGTTAGCGCCTCGGATTTCGGACCGGAAGGTCGCGGGTTCGAATCCCATAAGAGTCATAGGGAGTTTGGGGGCTTCGGCCGGCTTCTACCTGGAGTCAGTGTACTGTGGGCTCAGTGAGAAGGCTGGGACCACACAAGTGAGCTTCATCCACTTTACGGAGGGACGTTGTAGTAGTTGCTACCTCGGACGGGCAACTCACGCAGTCTGGCTCCGTGACTGAGCTAATATTGTCATTAGTAGGGGGGTTAGAAGGTGGATGTCCTGTGTGTGTTAGCTCAGAACAGGCACCACTGAGCACTTCTAAAATGACCCAGCAGCAGTGCAGGGCCCCTATGGCTGGTGGCCCCACGGCCTGATATTGATGGGCTCCCTGTGGACTTCGGACCCTGAGGATGAGACATAACGAATCTGGGTATGGCTGTGGCTGGGAGATTGAAATGAACGGCGTGGGAACAGCAGGAAGGGTACGTTACAGACAGAAGACGAGGCAGTAAAAAAAAAGAAGAAGAAAAGAAAAACAAGGAGACAAAAAGGAACACGAAAGAAGGTAAATCAATGTCGAACGGAGACAGAATGACAACCATACTTCATCCCACAGCTTCTTGTGAGCTCAGACAGTCCAGACAAAAACAAAATTCACCACGGTCTGATCATGAAAACCCCACTGTCTTTCCCGAGTCCTGTTTCGTCTCGTCTTTCATCTCATCTCATACGTCTGTCTTGTCTTCTTCATTCTTTATTCAGATGCATGATGTTTGAAGTTCGTGACCACGTGCAGAAAGACTGACGATAAAAGAAACAAGTGATCTTTAAAAAAATAAAAAAAGTCTTGTTTTCTTCCGTGTTTTCGCCTTCAAAAAACAGCCAATTATGGCTTCTGCGACGTACTTGTATAGACACAGAACAAGACGTGGACAGAGGGAGGGAGGGAGGGAGAGAGAGAGAGAGAGAGAGAGAGAGAGAGAGAGATGAGAGGAGAGAGAGAGAGAGAGAGAGAGAGAGAGAGAGAGAGAGAGAGGAGAGAGAGAGAGAGAGAGAGAGAGAGAGAGAGAGAGCACCGACAATGGTTTATTATGAAGGCTTGCAAGCACGTTCGCAAGGGGACAGTGGAAAGGGGAAGGTGCACAAACGCACAATTAACTACGAAGAAAAAACAATCCACTACAGCCCAAATAATCAATCATGGCGTGGATTCCATCCCCATCATGGTTTAACAGCTGCAACAAACACAGGCACTGTAAACCACGATTATTGTAATTCTTATTAGGCTACAGCGAAAGAACTGCACAAGATTTATTGTTGTTGAAGCTGTACAAGCCATTCAGCAGGCGTCTCGGGGTTTGCTGGTACATGCATGCTTTTTTGTTTGGTTGGAAAATTTACGTCATGTGAAAAAAAGCCCCAACCGTGACGCAAATAAACTTCACATGGAAACCACATCAGCACAATTTTGTGTGTTAAAATAATCGGAAAGACAGTGGAGAGGCAAAGGCGTTAGCCATATATGTTAGTCACTGGGTAACAAATAGACGACTGCGTAAATTGTGTGAATGATGCGTAAGAAAGCAGAGAGAGAGAGAGAGAGAGAGAGAGAGAGAGGAGAGAGAGAGAGAGAGTGAGAGAGAAGGGAGAGGGAGAGGGAGATAGAGAGGGAGAGAGAGAGAAGGTGGGAGGTAGAAAGAGAGAGAGAGAGAGAGAGAGAGGAGAGAGAGAGAGAGAGAGAGAGAGAGAGAGAGAGAGAGAGAGAGAGAGAGAGGAGACAGAAGGACAGAAGAGAGAGAGAGAGAGAGAGAGAGAGAGAGAGAGAGAGAGAGAGTGAGAGAGAGAGAGAGAGAGAGAGAGAGAAGAGGGAGAGAGAGAGAGAGAGAGAATCCGACCAAAAACAGATGGGACACTTTGACGTATTGTTGTTAACAAAATACTGGACTAAACGTACGTTGGACATACATAGAATCACAACAAAATTAAAGCCTTCAACTTCTGAATGCTCAGGAGACAGCCAAGTACCCATTTCGAGAACGAACTCGATCATTTGAATGCAAAGACAAAGACAAAGGAGAAGGAGGAAAAAAAAGAGGGGAGGAAGAAAAGGATTAGGATGAAGGAGGAGGGAAAAAGTGTGAACAAGGAGAAAGTGACGGTTGTTCCAGAGGTCAAACACATTAACCCAGTGACCAACAAAAACAAGAAAGAGCCATTTACGTTATCAGGTGGTTATCAGTCATCATCCACGTTATCAAGTCATTTATCAGTCATCGCCGCACTGGAAAAAAAAAACATGCAACCACTCAACTGCAGTGTGCAGAAACGTGATAAGAATTCCAACCCCCTAACTGCCACCACCACCACCACGAAAGCCTCTTTC
>CM060326.1:8158268-8160768 GCA_030674155.1 Stramonita haemastoma | reverse complement strand
CCATAACATAAAAGTCAGCTTTAGTGAAGATAAATCTCAGGGTCATTGGAAGCACTACTATCAAAGAGTGCCTACTGGAGGAGGAAAGAGGAGGAGGAGGAGGAGAGGAGGAGGGAGGAGGAGGAGGAAGAAGAAGAGAGGAGGAGGAGGAGAGGAAAGGAGGAGGAGGAGGAGGAGGAGAAGGAGCCCTGCCATGCCTGACCCGATAACGGTTTTTTAACGTCCCCCCTCTGCATGGTAAAACGAAACCAGCGTGAGGCATTTCTGTCAGCAATAGCTTAGCTCTATAGTGCTGGCTGTACAGTAAACTTTCCGCATATATATCGTACATGTATACATAGTTACATGGATAGGTACTGCTGCTATGCTAAGCTGCCTCTGCTTGCATACTACTGTAGTAGTATCTACACTATGTACAGCATCTCTCTCTCTCTCTCTGTTGAATGAATACTATTGTAGTTGTGCCACACTATGTATAGCATATCTCTTCCTCTCTCTCTCTCTCTCTCTCTCTCTCTCTCTCTCTCTCTCTCTCTCTCTCTCTCTCTCTGTATTGAATGTCCACTTATCTCCTTTTACAATCTTGGTGATGGTGATGTTTTTCCTTCTCGTTTTTGCTTTCTGCCTTATCTTTGCTTTTTGACTTTTCTCCTGTTTTCGTAGGGTTCTTTCTCCACCCCCCCCCCCCTAATCAGGGCAAGGGCCGGATGAAAAAAAAGTATGTAAATGCTTACTCTGTTACCCTTGAAAAATAAAGATTAATCATTCATTCTCCCTCTCTGTGCTGACTCCGCTTCGAGACTACTGTACTGTGCACATCCATAAACTAATATAATCAAAATTTGAGCCATCTGTCTGTTTGTGCTGATATCATCATATTTTAAGCCATCTGTGTGTGTGTGTGTGTGTGTGTGTGTGTGTGTGTGTGTGTGTGTGTGTGTGTGTGTGTGTGTGTGTGTGTGTGTTACTGTTTAAAATACGAAACAACTATACTGGTCTTTTATTGCATACATATGTGACGGGGCGGTAATTGGAGTACCTCCCATGCGATAAGAGCCCCGTGTTAGCGTCGTGTTTCTAAATCGGGACACACCTGTGAATTGTGCAACACTCTGTTTCGTTGGATGGTGGTTTAAGCAAGTGTACGGCGTACACATTGCCTCATGGTGAAATGTATACATCAGGAATCTTCTTTAAAGAGATCAACTAAGATACTGTGTACAGAAAAGATTAAAGACACTTTGCTCTGATACACATATGTGGAAATAAACTATCTGCAAATTAATACAACAAAATTCTTACTTCAAATTTATAGAAGAAGAAAAACTTCTAACCACTTTTACCAGGACCCCCTCAGTTCTAACTTTAAAACTTATATCAATGCCTTGTCTTCACGCGAAATTAACCACAGCGTTCAAAAAAACTACAATTGGATCAACAATTTCATGCTCTATAACGGATGTGTTCATATTATGTATGTGTCGCACGCCTGGGCCCAACTGACCATGAACACTGTATCCATCGAGACATTGGACGCAAAAACCGCATACTTCAGGGTTTATACTAACAGACTGTGCAGACTACCTAAACCGCTTAGCTTATCATCCCCATATTACAAAATATATATATTTAAGTATCAAATACGAAAAAATGGAGTCTTCTTGCACAACTATGAAGACCCTCCGTATATGTAGAATGTATAATTATATTGAAAGAACCTCCGGCACCTTCACAAACCGGATCATTTCTTGCACAATTATATATAGAATGTATTATAATTATATTGAAAGAACCTCCGGCACCTTCGTAATTAAAATCATAAACCGGACTGTTAAATAAATAAGTACAGACACGTCCCGGTCACAACGTGACCTGGAAGAGGCGCCACAAGCCAAATGAAACAGACTCTGCAGACAGATTACTCTGGCAATCCATTTCACAAAATGAAACAGACTCTGCAGACAGATTACTCTGGCAACCCATTTCACACACTCCTAACAGCAGGGACTTGCCAAAAGAATCACTCAACTAAGCATCTCGGGTAAAATTCTGGTTTCCACCTGTTTTGTTTCTCTCCCTCGCTTGAAATAAACCTTGTGAAAAGATGGAGTGTTTCCATCCACGCAGAAAGAAAATGAAACGAAGCAGAAGAAAAAAAAAAAGCTTAGTAAAAAGTGCGTGCGTGTGGTGCAAAAATGTGGGCGTGTGTGTGGTGCAAAAAAGTAAGTGCGTATTATTTATTCTTTTATATCGAGGATAATGGAATAAGCACTCGTATGAGTGTGCGTGCATGTGTATGTATACCGTGTGTGTTCAGGGGAGGAGGGGGCGATTACAATGATAAAGTGTAGACTGAGACTATGGTGAACTGAAGGAAAAAGGAAAGTAGAAAAATAAGAAACAGAGACACAGGCAGAGACACATACAAACACACACGGACACAAACATACAGACACACGCACTGACAGACAGACAGACACAAACATACAGACACACGCAC
>CM060326.1:8128268-8150768 GCA_030674155.1 Stramonita haemastoma | reverse complement strand
TGTAGGCATCCATCAGTCTCAGAAAGACTATGGAGTTGCACTCTAGGCTCTAGAGCGCAAAGCCTGGGTAAGTAAGTATGGAGGGCAAGCTGTTACCCATGCAGCAGACCCCCCTTCTTTAAGTCGCGGAATGGTCTAATGGAAAGACAATTGCTGATACGAATGGTTCCAGTGCAGTCGCAGGAGCCGCCAGAACGTTGCCACATATAGGCCTACAACCCAGACGTACCAAATTACAAAGCCTGAGGATGCACCCTAGTTCACCAAACCAGACACTGAAACGGATGATCTGTAGATGGAAAGGCACTTATCCTAGACATGGGAGTCAACTAGTAAGTCAGTCAGTCAGTCAGTCAGTCAGGATATTTCGTGCGCTTAATCTTTCTTATGAGAGCTCTAAGCGCTTACAAACATGACACCTAACTATTCAATTAATGAACAGACAGAATGTTTACACAGTTTCAAAGACCACAAGTTGGAACAAAAGGCGCCGTGGGGTGGGGAGGATTCAACAAACGCACTTCGTCCCCTTAGCACACTACCAGCCCTTAACTTAAAGAAAAGATCACTACCAATTTTCCAGAAGAAATTGAAAAAACCCAACCCAAACCTAACCAAACAAAAACAAACAAATCCACAAACAAATAAAAATCCCAAAATACAAAACCAAACGCAATTTTACACTCTGTCATTTCAGTTATCTCCCTGCCTGTATGCAATTTTACACACACACACACACACACAACACACACACACACACACGTACACACACGTACACACACCACACGTACACACACACTACACACACACAATCAACCTATGTAGACACATAAATCAACCAAAAAACAAAAAGCCCAGACACATGTATCTCTGAATTATCTCAGATGCCACCTTCCATTCCCATGCCTGCCTTTCTCACCCAGTGGGGTCGTCCATTTACTGCCTGAATGTGGAGGATTTTTTGTTTTGTTTCTCTGTTGATCACAAACACTGATACCTGGCACTGAAAACACTGGGGGGAAGCAGGAACCGTAGCGAGGTATGGCGGGGTACATGATGGGCCCTACACAGAAAGATGGCGGGTGGAACGTTTGGTTTTTGCAGGAGATAAACCCCCCATCCCGGGTAACTGCTTGCAAATGAGTCTCCCACTGACAGGGGGAGCGAACGTGGCTTTGATACTGGAAATTCACTTATTGGAACATGGGCGTTGATTTATTGTACTCCGGTAAACTGTTGGGAGTTTCCATTTGCCAAGATATGTCACCCAGTGCAGTCTGCTATCTTATACACATTTTGAAAAAAAAATCTGCTTAATTTGTAAGTCTTCTTCTTCGAACGCTCAGACAGCAATTATCGTCTGTCATATGAGTGGAGAGGGGGGGAGAGAGGGGGGGGGAGAGAGAGAGAGAGAGAGAGAGGGGAGAGAGAGAGAGAGAGGAGAGAGGAGAGAGAGAGAGAGAGAGGAGAGAGGAGAGAGAGAGAGAGAGAGAGAGAGAAGAGGAGGAAGAGAGAGAGAGAGAGAGAGAGGAGAGAGACGGAGAGAGAGAGAGACGAGAGAGAAAGACACGAGACACAGAAGACACAGGAGGCAGAGAGAGACAGAGGGGAAGAGCAGAGAGAGAGAACACACACACCACACAGATAGAAGATAGGCAGACAGACAGACAGAAACAAAGCGCGCGCATCCGCGACTTACTTGAGACCCCAGCGCTGGCATGCATACATCACCATATGGTTGACAGAAGCCACACAACTAGTGTCTGAAGCCAAAGAGCTCGAGGTCAGTGACGTTGACGATGACGACGACGATGACGACTGCAGCGCAATCGGCGAGGAAGACGTGACGTCAGACTGAATCACGTCCTTCTGCTTGCCCATGAAGATGTGTCTCTGAGGGGCAACGATCCAGGGAAGGTTCCTTCAGTTCTTCTGTCTTTTTCAAACTGTCTACTTCCAGTTCTTTCTGATCTCTCGTGTACGCACACACAGTCCTGTTCACTGCTTCTGTTAGCTCTCTCCCTCTCTCTCTCACGCTTATTTTTCATACACTGTCCCAGTCATTTGTCTTCAATACTACCATCTGGTGGCATTTTGAAAAGGTTGCACAGTTTACGCGTGTTTAAAATCCTTCATTCCAAAGTTTTACGAAGCTTTATTCAAAAGCCTCTTGTCCCAATGGCGTTCAGTCACCAACACTGTCCCTTTTGCTGTATCTACTACACTGAGTTTGTTTACTTATTTATGATTTTTTGTTCTATGCCCCTTTCCTGAATACAGAAAATAAAGTCAACTTGGCGCACTTGTACCTGTTCACAAGGATAGATTCCAGATATCACCAAGAACAAAATCTATAAAAAAAAATCTGCGGAAATTTCTTTTGATATTGAGGGGGAGGGGGGAGGGAGGAGATAAGGACACTCTTCCACACATTCAAACATCTTCATTTTCGATTTGCAATGAACAGTGAAAGAAAAACCACAGGGAGGCGACGAAAAGATCTGCACACTTGTACTACTATGCTGATGAAGACTGACGTGTGGCTAGACAAGTGTGATTGCCGAAGGCTTTGTCTTACCGTACTTCAAGAAATAACATTAATCGCAGTCACACCGGCCTGAAGGACTAACTGACTGGATAGAAGCACTGTGTACTAGGCTTTCCCCTTTCCAAACGAAACTCCCCTAGATGTGTACACAACTGACTTATCATGAGTAATAGAACGCGAAATCTCAGCCCGCAAATGAAACAGAAAATGAAGAAACGGGTTCTGTGTTACTTCCACATTTCTTACAAAAAATATCAGACACTTCGATTACTAAAACACTTCGGTGGGTTGAAGATCAGCCATGATCAAAATCTAGTGTCATATCTTCATTTCCCTCCCTTTCTCCTAAAATCCAGCTCAGACGCATTTTTTCCACCACGAACAAATCAACAACTGATCGATTACAAAAGCAAACGGCATTCATCACCTGTCACACGCGACACTCCTACTAAACACTGCCTCCTTTTTGCTACAATAAAAGATACAAGTTCGACGTTGTCACTACCTGAAAGTATTGTGAAAACCAAGAGCGTGTATGTAAGGTATGTCTGATAACAATAGCTCGCTTTGCAAATCAGATACTGATCTATTGTTATCTAAATTCCCCTGAGTTAGAGAGAAGATAGATAGATAGATAGATGAGAGAGAGAGAGAGAGAGAGAGAGAGAGAGAGAGAGAGAGAGAGAGAGAGAGGAGAGAGAGAGAGAGGAGACAGAGAGAGAGAGACAGAGAGAGAGGAAGAGAGAGAGAAGAGAGAGAGAGAGAGAGGAAGAGAGAGAGAGAGAGAGAGAAGAAGAGAGACAGAGAGAGAGACAGCAGACAGACAGACAGACAGACAGGGGCAGAATATACTAACGAATTCCCTCGCCAGGAAAGCAAACACTTATTAAAAGAGACTGGAGATGGGCCAACACATGATGGATTGACAGGGAAAGAAACCGTGTAGCCTACACAGTTAGTGCAGATGACCAGGCTTTCCTGATGGACCCAAAACGGCAAAAGAAATTGGAAAAGGTGGGGGGGGGGGGGGGAAGGGGGGAGGGACGATGGGGGGGGGGGAGATGGGAAAGAGAGGGGGGGAAGCTATAGCAAAATCGGACAGGAAAATTAAAGGCAGCGAAAAGTTTGGAGCTTTCCAACACACGGCTCTACCTCCAGCAGGGAAAGGAAATGACTATTTCCTGCCATCTGCCTCAGGTAAAGAGAGAGCCTTGCTAGCCGCACGTACAGGTAAAATCACATCGCCATACACAAATCCACCTACCCTGCAGAGAAAACAACAGGACGAATGAAAATTACTAGGCATGCACAAGCACGCTTCACAGTTTATGTTTATCCTCAGAGCGCAATGACACGGCACGTGCTGCCAATCCTTTCCGTTTCACCGTCTGACAGAGTCAGTTTAGAGATAAAGACTTTGAATTGAAGAACGTTACGACTGAATGAAAACTGCAAAGAAAATTATGCACTGTGTCTGTGTGATTCAACGATCTCCCCTTTTCATACAAAATCAAAACACTTGTAATTATCTAAACACAGGAGTGGGACATCCCACGATGATACGCTTATTTTCTTTCTGCAAAACTCGGGAGTAATTTATCACTACCACTAATGTATTCGTGAAAAAAGAAACCCCAACTCAAGTAAGAACCTCATCACCCGCAAAACCTCTCCTCTGTCCACCCACTTGAAACAAGCCACAATAAGAGAAGAGCATACTATACTTTCCAGTTTGGAAAAAAAGGGGAAAAATCCAAACCCAAGAGTCCTGTAAACGTTACAAAACCGAAGAGATCACAGCAGAAGAGAGTTGATAAAACTGAAACAGTTCCTCCAACTCACGGACAACCAACCTTAACAACCAACTTCACCAAGCTCCATCAAGAAACCAACAGTACAGTACCAAAACACTGACGGCTGATCACCAACACCATCCATCCATCCCAACCTCTTCCTGCCTGTCTGACCACTCTATTACTTCCTGCGCACAGTCATACATACATACACACACACAACCACATGTATGTCTACAGGTATACACATGGTGTGCTGCTGCGCTGGGTCAGCCCTCACAGGTAACAAAGCAATCAGCCGTTCACAATGCAGGTATGCAGAGGCAGGTAAGGGGGCAGGCAGGCGGCAGGCACAACACCAGCGTTCCCACTGACAGACAGCAACACCCACCCTTCAGCCCATCTTCCTTCCGCCTGATATGAAGGCTGCAGACAGCCAGACAGCCTTCCACAAGGGGGTGGAGGTGGGGTATGGGGGGGGGGATGGAGGTGTAACTATTCTCCCGCAATTCTCCATCACATAACCATGCTCTCTGCACCTACTAGTGTAAGGTTCTTCATAAAGTCGATTAATTAATTTGTTTTAAAACATTACTTACTATTATACATCCCGTAGTATTTTTTTGGTTGTAGGGAGACCATGTAATACTTTACTGCCGGTCTAAAGTTACACAAAGGAAAGATATGTCAAACTGCAATGCTAACTGAATAAACTGTTGATGTACACTCGTGTGAAACAGCTAAGTTTGCCAAATGGCTTTAGTTTTATTTAGAGAGGGTGGTGGTGGAGGGCGCTAACTTGGGCGTTTTGCAATCGACAAACTACATTCCGGAGGGTAAAGATGAAAGAAAAGAAAGCATTAGCTGATAGAAAACCGAAACACATACATATACACACACATACACGCGCGCGCGCGCGCGCGCACACACACACACACACATACACACAAGCATCTTAGTACAACAAAAGCAAAAGCAAGCAAACTGTGAGGGAGGTCGTTTGACAAAAACCACAACAAATGGAAGACGACTTCAACTCATTTTCGTCTGCATATCTGCAATAACGGCTCCTCGATAGATGTATTTTCCTCCGCACGCGCACTCAGCACTGCAGCACGTGAGTGATTCCTAACTCCCGCAGCCCCATGACAGCTACCCACTTCAAGACGTCATGGCTGTTTAATGTCCGTCCACCCTCTAGCTCTTTCCCTTGCCTGCTCTGCTTTAGCATACTTCTGTTCTGTGCTCCCTCACCCCCTATCAGTTCACTCATCGTTTCTCTCTGTAACATACTGTACATATCAGGACTGCAGCGATGATTCAGGTCGATGCTGCAGCTTTGATGCTTTACGTGGTGTGTCTGAATCCTAGTTCTCTTTTCTGTCGCTGTTATTAATATTATTTACGAAGCACACATACTCTTGATGACAGTCATGGTGTGGAGGGGTGTTGTGAGATGATATTCCATCTCACACACATGACGATGATTTGTGGGAATAGTTCTTGACTTTAGTTCCGATAAAACCAATAACTTACAATTACTACTAGAAAAATTATCCACTTATTTCTGAAAAATTTATGGGCTACTTCCATTTTTATAAGGTTATGAAACTAAATATGAGCGATAAAGCTATACATTGCCCTAAAACCTGTGGATTTTCAAAAACGACATTAATTTCAACAGATCTAGAAACCCCAAACAATACATGTTCCCACTTTGAACCACCAATGCACCTTATTGAAAACAAAAAATGCATAGTCTATATCGCTCAGTTAAGGTTCAATGAATTTTAAAAAGTAGTATATATATTATATATATATATATATTATATATATATATATATATAAAGGAAAGACTGGATGTATACAGTCTTGACATGTTCATTTCACACCCCAGGGCTGATATTTACCCTACCGTGTTCTGCCATTTGGAAGGGGGGTTGCCTGCTGTTCAAAACTTGAAACACTTTTCAAACTTTTTTCTTTCTTTTGGTGCTTGTTCTTGACTCATCTGTTATACTAAGGTTATATCTCTGTACTCTTCCCACGGGGGAAAACTGCGACCTGGAGTTGAGGTATACATAGCTAGCAAGGCTACACTAGCAAGGCTACAGAGATACACCCGAGATGTGAGTGAACATCTCTTCAGCAGAGCGGTTTCTCAACTGCCGGCAGTATCTGGAAATATATTATGTCTGCAGCAGCTGGAGGTATCGGAAAGGGAGAGAGAGAGAGAGAGAGAGAGAGAGAGAGAGAGAGAGAGAGAGAGAGAGAGGAGAGAGAGAGAGGAGAGAGAGAGAGAGAGAGGGGGGGAGGAAGAAGGAAAAAAATATGTCATGTCTGGTAAATGCTTTTTTGACTGGCAGGATGTTTAAGTTTAACGTTCACCTGTCTAGGCTCACATCATTAAAACACTTCCGCTCAAGTCAGCTGGTAAAAAAACAAAC
This sequence comes from Stramonita haemastoma, assembly GCA_030674155.1. Classification (NCBI taxonomy): domain Eukaryota; kingdom Metazoa; phylum Mollusca; class Gastropoda; order Neogastropoda; family Muricidae; genus Stramonita; species Stramonita haemastoma. The sequence goes on along the minus strand of CM060326.1, from coordinate 8,143,980 downwards.
AACGTATTTTAAAAACACAAGTTAACTCTAAAAGTATTAACTCTAAAAACATTTTCGTATTTTATTTTCCTTCCTGTAGATCGCGATTGGCTGTAAATTATTGTTTGGAAGCTTATAATTCAGATAATTTACAAACAAGTTTATGTTTATATTTGTAGACATAAAAAATCGAGGTTTGAAACATAACAAAACTTTAAAATTTGATAGCACTGGACTGAATGAAAAAAAATCTGTAAGGGGATCGGAATGAAAATCTAGTGAGAGGTGTTCTAGCGGAATGAAAAATCTTAGTGGAGAAGGAATCGGAATGAAAAATCTAGTGAGAGGATCGGAATAAAAACTCTAGTGAGAGGATCGGAATGAAAGTGAAAGGATCGGAATGAAAACTCTACTGCGCGTACGACTTGAGACAACTGTTACAACACACAGGCAGCTGTGCGGCAAATGACTGCGCTCCATACCGTACTGCCTAACAAAGGAACCACTCGCACGTGCTAGAGCAGACTGTAGTCAAGAGCCTGTGCAGTCAGTTGTTGTTCTAGTCCCCCCCCCCTCCTCCTTCCACCCCTCCCCCTTCTCCCCAATTGTTTGGGCCTGTGAAGGTTGTGAAGTGGTTACATGAGTTGCATACACTCCACACAATCAAGTCTGCCACCCACACAATACAAGTCTTTGCCACTCCACACAATACAAGTCTTTGCCACTCCACACAATACAAGTCCTTGCCACTACGCTATACTACGCTAGGAGGCAATGCACACTATTGTTCAGCCTTGACGAGGCAGAAACAGATGAAAATAATGTGTGGTGGTACTGCACTGGTATCAGCGGAAAGGCCCCCTTTTGTCTCCACTTCACAGACAAGGGCTACTTGCTGGCAGTATGATAGGCGGACCCTGGTTGTTGATATGAATTTGTTATCCAAACATACTTCGTGGTGCAAGAGTATGGAACCAACATGGAACACTTGATAAAGGCCATAGATACCAACTGTGCAATGACCAGGAAAACTATCATCTATTGTCTAATACTAAACCATGAATATCAATAATTATCACCCCTAACGCGTCAAATAACATCTACACCTACAGTCTGAAACTGCACGGAAAGCCTTAAGACAATGCAGCAAACCTACCATTGGAGTTTAACTCGGTAAGATCTGTGGATTTTGCCTGTCTTCAACTATGCACCTTTTGTTTTCATTCCTTTGAAAGATCTCTCACATACCATCGCTTCGTAATCCCACATGCACAATCTGCAGGTCCTAAAGCACATCCCCAAAACAGTTAACACCCATAAAAATTCTTCTAACAGGTTTCGATAATAGGAAAATCCCCCCCTCCCAACGCCCCTTTTCATCACTGACCCGTAACTGGCTAGCCTAATGATGACTGCAAGCATCAACGACACGCATCAGTTCTCTGCGTGGTGTGAAGTGACGGCCAGGTATGCGACATGAGCGATGCAAAGGTATGACTCACCCAGTCACCCTTCTTTACACCTGAACCTCCTAACCACACTCATCTAGTCATAATTAATCACAGCGGCTTTTCAAACCTTGCTGACAGAAACTGAACTACCCTGACCCGTCAGGGAGACACACACACACATGTACACACGCACACACATGTACACACACACCACACGGTCACACACATGTACACACAACACACACCACACACACACTACACATACACACACACCCACCTGTCTTTTAGCCTCAGGTCACCAACTAACACCATCCGACACTCGTGCTGCTCATTACGATACATAGCCTAGGTCTAGTACAAGTTTGAAACGGGCTCACTGAAGCAAGAAATCATCCCCAACGTCTCTTTTCCATCCTTACCACAAACGTTTCACATCCAAGACCCCACAATGCACAAAGAGTTGATCACGATATTATCCCCCCTACACATCAGATATGCATCAACGCCACACAAAACACAGTCTGAAACTTGTACTGAAAAATGATGCACTGCACAACATTCAAATAATAAAAGTTAAAAAAACAGAAGATTCTGTCACTGCAGTAGTTTGAAAGAAGCTGGGCTCACTACTGCAACAACGAGGTAGGCTTAGACCTAGATCACCTTTCAGGGACCTAGCCTAGCTCCCTTACAAACGGTTCACAACATTCCCCGTACAGCCAGCTTCCATTTGAATGAAAACAGACGGCAAGCCATTGGTAGGCTAGGCTACGTTCCGCACGCATCACAACAACGGCACAGCACACGCACGCTCAGGGGCGAACGATAGCTGTTTGGTTGCAGCCCTGGGAGAAGGGTTTTTTTTTCTCTCCTCTTTCTTTTTTTTCTTTTTCCCCTCCTATCCTTCCTTTCCCCTGTTGCAAGCAACAAGGGAGACGACTGCTGGGGCCGTGGTGACGTTTTGAATTGGACACGCGTCACTGCTGTTGCTGCTGCAGGTAACATTTGAATATATTCTGTGTGTGTGTGTGTGTGTGTGTGTGTGTGCGTGCTGCGCGCGGTGCACGCGCGCGCGCGTGTGCGTGGCTGTTGCGTGTGTATGTGTGTGTATGTGTGTGTGAGCGTGAGTGCTGTCTGTTTGTTTTCTCCGTCTGTGTGTGCAGTAAAAATTCATGCACAGAGAGAGCAAGAGGAGAAAGGAGGGAGGGAGGGAGGGAGGGAGAGAGACAGAGACAGAGACAGAGAGACAGAGAGAGAAGAGAGAGAAGAGAGAGAGACAACAGACAGACACACAGACAGACAGACAGAGACAGACAGACAGGTAGACGAGACAGACGAAATCGATATATTAATGAATTCTCCGTATGTGCAACGAGCGGTGTAAAGTCCTAAAAAAAAAAAGAACAGCAAAGTAGGGGATAATGACTGCAGGCAGCAGTGTGTGAATCGATGAAGCCGCTGAGATGCACATAAACAGCCACAACAAAAAACCAAATAAAAACAACACCACAAAACAAAAAAAAAAACAAAGAACAAATATACAACAAGTAAGAAAAAAGAAAGAAAAATCGTCAATACGGGGCCTGCGAAGAAAATATACATTACAAGGTTAGAAAGAAAATACGATAGTGGTGGACAAGAAAGAAATACGCTAGGTGACAAGAAAATATACGTTGCAAAAATACTGGAAGAAATATATTTACAAGGACAGGAAAGAAATCCGTTGCAAGACAGGAAAGAAATACGTTGCGAAACAGGGAAAAATTCGTTGCGAGATTGTGAAAGACATTTGTCGCAAGACAAGAAAGAAATACGTTGCAAGACAGGAAAGAAATACGCTGAAAGACAGGAAGGGAAAGATGCTGTGTGACAGGAAAGAAACACTCCCAGACAGTGAAAGACATTCATTGGAAGGCAGGAAAGAAATACTTTGTGAGATAGTGAAAGAGTAAGACAGGTAATGTGTGACTTTAAGAAGAAAACATAGTGGGAAACTAACACACACACACGCACACACAGACAGACAGACAGACACACACACCGTAGTAAGACACACAAACACTCCATGCATGCAGTGGTAGGAAAAACCTCACAAAAAATACAAAAGACGACGGGCCTTACGCCAAACAGAGAGAGAGAGAGAGAGAGAGAGAGAGAGAGAGAGAGAGAGAGAGAGAGAGAGAGAGAGAGAGAGAGAGAGAGAGAGTAATCTTTATTTTTCAAGGGTTAAAGAGTATTACATACTTTTTTTCATCCGGCCCTTGCCCTGATCAGGGAATAAAGCTAAGAAACCCCCCCCCCCCTCCCTACCCCTACAAACCAGCTTGACCAACATCAGTTCAACCAATATTTTAAAGAAAGGTGATGATTTACATTTAACAAACGCATAATCCCTAACTGGTTACACGAGAGGAGAGAGAGGAGAGAGAGAGAGAGAGAGAGAGAGGAGAGAGAGAGAGAGAGAGAGAGAGAGAGAGAGAGAGAGAGAGAGAGAGAGTTGCGAATAACAGCCAGCCTTATTCATCCATCCATCCATCCATTAGGACAGGAGTGAGTAAGCGAGATCAGGGTGTATTTACTGAAGCAGCCCACCTAACCGGGGTAAAATGAAACTGCGGATGCTGGGTACCGTAGCTGCAAAGAGCGCGGCCTCTGTTTACTCAGGTTAAACACTCCAGGCCACCACAGAAACCTGACGCCCCGACCTTGACCTCTGACCCCCATCTGCTTCTTCTTCCTTTGTGTTGATTTTTTTTTTTTGGGGGGGGGGGGGAGGGGGTTGGAAACCCAGGGGAAAGTTGACACAATGGAAGATGCGGTAAGAGATGAAAGAATACATCAAAGAGGAGAGAGAGAGAGAGAGAGAGAGAGAGAGGGAGAGAGAGAGAGGAGGAGAAGAGAGAGAGAGAGAGACAGAGACAGAGACAGAGACAGAGAGAGAGAGAGAGAGAACCTCTGTGTGTGTGCGCGCGCAGGCGCGCGTGCGTGCGTGCGTGTGTGTATGTGTGTGTGTGTGTGTGTGTGTGTGTGTGAGAGAGAGAGAGAGAGGAGGGGGGGGGGGGGGGGCGGGGGGATAGGGAAGGGGGATGGTGGATAGGAGATGAGAGGGGAAGAGAAGGATGTGAGGAAATGGGTGAGAGACAGAGATGGAATAACGAAGGGATATATGAAAATGAAGAAGGAAGGTGGGGGATGCGACAGGGTGAAGACTGAATACAAGAGATACAGAAATGATCATCCACACGAAAAAACCCCAACAAAAACCGAAAAACCCAACACACAGAAAGACAAAGACCCCCCCCCCCCACACACACACACCCAAAACATTATGTAGCTGAACTGATTAATAAACCTGGGTTTTTTCCCCTCTGACAACAGATTAAGTAGGTGTCTTTTAGTTTGGTTTGTTGTGTTTTGTTTTATTTGTTTGCTTTGTTTGCTTACTTGTTTGTTAATATGGCTGTTAAAACTAGCTTTTTTATTTATTTTTTTTTAGAGAGAGAGAGAGAGACAGACAAAGACAGAGACTGAGAGACAGACAGAAAGAAAGACAGACAGAGAAAGTCATTTTAATGACAAAATTTGAATTTGGAAAAATGCATAATTATAACCTACAGATCTCCCCCACCCAATCTAAAGCCATCGGTAGATTAATTTAAAAACAGTTTATTGATAATGACCCTGTATTAACCCACCTCACAGGCAACATGCTTTTTTTTTCTTCTAACACCAGACAAGGCAGACGCACAAATATCAGTATATTTCCATGTTTCTGTCACCCACATATTTACATAGCTGAAGCTTCTCCAGTTACACTGTTCAGCACGCTTCGTGTATGATGACAATAACGAAAAAGAATGCAGACCTGATAGTCTATATATCGGCGCGCCTTCGGAAAATAGTGACTAAAACATCAATGTTATTTATATACGTGGGACCGACATAGATTCATATACGCTGTCCTTTTTTCAGAAACAGTGAACAAAATAAGAAAACTTGAGAGAGGAGAGAGAGAGAGAGAGAGAGAGAGAGAGAGAGAGAGAGAGAGAGAGAGAGCGAGCCACCAAGCCGTACCAGTACAGACAACTCTTCCTTAGCCTTCCAACTTCATGTGTGGAGAAGTTACTTCCCTTGTTCAATATTGCGGCTTCAAGCACAGCTCCGGAAATAAAATGAACGCGGTGAGCTAGAGAAATGTGTAATGAAAAAAAAATCGTCATATTTTTACCTTTTGCATTTTCGATACTGTGAGAAGACAAAAGGTGTATTTTGTTTTGTAAGATCTGACAGATGCACGACATCTCAGAGTATAACATTGCCTACCAAGAGATACCGCCTGTTCCAATCACTTTTATTCAATCAAGAAATATTTTTGCATTGTACATGATAATATGACTATGCCAAAGCAGTGTACCAAAACTCATCAACCTTGGTGATTATAGGTCAACCACGCAACGCTAAAACCATGGTCAGTTCAGACATAAAACAATAATGAAAGTGAAGAAAAAGAGAAGAGAAAATAAAACGGTTGAGAAAAGAAAGGGGATAAGCAGACAGAAAAGAAAAAATTAGGGGGGGGGGGGGGGGGGGGAGGCAGAGACTGAGACAGACAGATAAACAGACAGACAGACAGACAGACAGGCAGACAGACAGACAGAGACACACACACACACACACACACACACACGATGGAGAAAGCAAGAAGGTACAACAAAAGTACAGACATTCAGTTAAAACATCAGAACTGACCAGGACTCTGCTGGAAATTGTTTTGTATGTCCACTACTAAAGCAGGTTATAATAATGATATGATATGAATGATGATTAGATAATAATAATAATAATAATAATAATAATAATAATAATAATAATAATAATAATAATAATAATAATAATGTCATTTATCACACGAAAGGAAACCAAGTGTACTCACGGTTCTGCTTTCTCCTGCTCCCCTGTTGGAACGAAATGACCCCCACTGTCGCCGAGCAGCTCTGGATGAGGGGGAGGTAAGTGCGAAGGATCCACCACCCCCACCCCTACCCCCATCCCGTCCTGGTCATCTTTCCCGGGGGAAGGAGGCGGAGGTAAAGGCACTTCTCGCCTTTTCCCGGCAGGACTGCGAGAACTGTCCGTGGAAGGGGAAGCACTCCCATTGTCCGTTTTGCCCGGATGCCCATGACTGTCCACCAGCTTCCGGTCGCGCGACACTTCCGGCGGAGGCAGAAACTGCCAGTTGGAGACTTTGGCGTGGAAATCGGGCACAGACCTGTCTTTGGGCAAAGACCCCTCCCCCCGGGGCGGCAGAAGGTCGCCCCCTCTGGCGGAAGGGGCAGGCTTCTGGTCCCTCAGGGGCGGGGGCGCTCCCCGTTCGGGAAGCTGTGGAGGCTTGGCCGAGCCAACAGCAACGGGGACGGGCTTGGTGTCTCTGTCCACCGCCACCCCCCTCACGGGAACCTCGCTGGTGATGGGCTCTTTGCTCTGCGAGCTCAGCGTCACCGAGATGTGACTCTCCGCCATGGGAGTCGCGGTGGTTACATCTTGCGACGAAAAGTGACGAGGTGAAGAAGCGCGCGTTCCCAACGTGGATGACGTAGAGGAGACAGAAGGCGTGAGGGAGATGGAGCTGGTGGCTACAGACACTCCAGGCGGCGTGGCTTCCTGAGCCAGCGTGGGCTGCCGCTTGTAAGAGGTGGAGATACCGGTAGGAGTGCGGGAGTGGAGCACGCTCATGCTAGAAGGGGGGGGTGGTGGGAGAACTCCCCTCAGTCCCGAAAACTTCACGTCCAGCTTGCGGAGTTGAGCTGTGTAGGCGTCCTCGCGGGGAGACAGCTTCTCCCGGCACTGCTGTAACACAGCCTTGAAGTCCACCTTGCTCTCGTCCACTTTGACCTCCTCCTCCCCGGGGCCAGGCCTGGAGGGTCCCTCCTCCTTGCGGGGGCCGTAGTTCCTGGGGGGCAGGGCGGGGGGAGGGCCCGGTTCGGGGCTGGGGGAGCGGGGAGGAGGAGGAGGTGGAGGGCGTCTGGGCGGGGGTCCCGGGATGTTCTGGTAGGCGGTGGTGGAGGCCATGATTCCCGAGTCAGTGTTGCTTCTGGAGAAAAATAACAACAGAGTGATGGTGAGATTATGAGTTGTGTTGTTTCTGTTGTATACAAACAGTGATGTTGAGATTATCAGTTGTGTTGTTTCTGTACACTTACAGTGATGTTAAGATTATGTGTTGTGTTGTTTATGTACACACACATTATGGGTTGTGTTGTTTCTGTACACTTACAGTGATGTTAAGATTATGTGTTGTGTTGTTTATGTACACACACATTATGGGTTGTGTTGTTTCTGTACAAAAACACATAGTGATGTTGAGATTATGGGTTGTGTTGTTTCTGTACATACACACACAGTGATGTTGAGATTATGAGTTGTGTTGTTTCTGTATAAACACACAGTGATGTTGAGATTATGAGTTGTGTTGTTTCTGTATAAACACACAGTGATGTTGAGATTATGAGTTGTGTTGTTTCTGTATAAACACACAGTGATGTTGAGATTATGAGTTGTGTTGTTTCTGTTGTATACAAACAGTGATGTTGAGATTATCAGTTGTGTTGTTTCTGTACACTTACAGTGATGTTAAGATTATGTGTTGTGTTGTTTATGTACACACACATTATGGGTTGTGTTGTTTCTGTACACTTACAGTGATGTTAAGATTATGTGTTGTGTTGTTTATGTACACACACATTATGGGTTGTGTTGTTTCTGTACACTTACAGTGATGTTGAGATTATGGGTTGTGTTGTTTCTGTATAAACACACAGTGATGTTGAGATTATGAGTTGTGTTGTTTCTGTATAAACACACAGTGATGTTGAGATTATGAGTTGTGTTGTTTCTGTATAAACACACAGTGATGTTGAGATTATGGGTTGTGTTGTTTCTGTATAAACACACAGTGATGTTGAGATTATGGGTTGTGTTGTTTCTGTATAAACACACAGTGATGTTGAGATTATGAGTTGTGTTGTTTCTGTATACATACACACAGTGATGTTGAGATTATGAGTTGTGTTGTTTCTGTATAAACACACAGTGATGTTGAGATTATGAGTTGTGTTGTTTCTGTATACATACAATGATGTTGAGATTATGCGTTGTGTTACTTCTGGAAAAAAATAACCCCAGAGTGATGGTGAGATTATGGGTTGTGTTGTTTCTGTACATATACACAGTGGTGTTGAGATTATGAGTTGTGTTGTTTCTGTACATACACACTTGTTTTTGCGCGCGCGCGCGCGCGCACACACACACACACACACACACACACACACACACACACACACACACACCAACACACAGACACACACACACACACACAGAGTGATGTCGAGATTATGTGTTGTGTTGTACGTCAGTGAAATAAGCCACAGAACGTCTAAAATATTCAATTCTAATTCAAAATACTTTATTATCTCTAGTATGGGAGGAAAAGTGAAGGATGTGGGTGTGCAAGAGTACGGATGATAAAGGTTTTTTTTTTTTTTTAATGTACCATCTTCTGTCTTTCATGCAAAAGTGGGGAAAAAAACCCACAAGGGAAAAAAGCCACAGAATAACGGAAAGTAAAGCACAATGTCTTTACCAAGGATAGGTAAAGATTGAATAAATGAATAACCAACCTGATAACTGCCATCCCTTAAAAACACAGAGAACACAAAATGAACGATATTAAAACGATAGAGGAGATCTATCGACTGGAAAAAGAAGGTAAATTGTTCAGAGAGAGAGAGAGGAGAGAGAGAGAGAGAGAGAGAGAGAGAGGAGAGAGAGAGAGAGGAAGAGAGACAGAGACAGAGACAGAGACAGAGACAGAGAGACAGAGTAGAGAGAGGTACGTACTTACATACACACATACATACCATACATACATACATACATACATACATACATACATACATACATACATACATACACATACAATACATACACACAGACAGAAACAGAAATAGTTACAGAGACAGAAAGCACACGACAGACATCACATCACATCACCTCTCGGCCTGACACACCCACATTCCCTAACGGTAAGGACACAAAAGATCTACTACAGGTATCATGGCAGGTAAAGAATGCTCCAGCAAATGGGCTTTCCATTAGTGCCAGCACCACACCACAGAGCGCCACTCAGGGAACAGACCGTAGACATCAATATTTGTCTTACAATGTAAACTGCCACATCGTGCGCTCAGCCAACGGGGAACGTTGTAGCCTGGGCCAGACAGGGTCCACTTCAGGCGGGAAAAATGTAGTAGTTGTGGTGGTAGTGGTAGGAGCTGCTATGAAGGATTCCTCTGACCACTGGGCTCGCTTTTTGGCGCACGGGGGATAATAATCCATATTTTTTCTTTCAAGTTTGGAATTACGACTATTCGTGATGTTGTTGAACTGAAAACACTCAGGTTCGACTTCTCTGAATTGTGAAATCGCTGTGAATGAGAAGAGCCGTTCTGTCTTACTTCTTGTTATCTGAGCTCGTTAAAGGCTAAAAAAAAAGTATCTCTGTCAAAAGGTGATCGATATTATAATCAAAAAGTTCATTTGAATTATATATCTAGTGAAAGCTATGGAATTAAAATCCGAACCTAGTACCTTTTTTTGCGTAAACTTTTTGTTTCAGATAGAGATTTTGTCTCTGATTATTGTATACTGTGAACTATAGTATGGTATTTTTAATAATCTAGCAATCAAACTGAAACCAGTTTAAATAAACTGCATCACAAACTTGTAGTCAAACAAAGCGAGAACTCGCATACACTCATCAACGTTGAAAAGAATACCGTAAAAGCCACAACTCAGAAATAATCAGTAAAAAATGTTGACAATACAGAGAAAGAAGCCTGACAAGTCCTACATGAAACGACGTCCTTCCATTCTGAAGTGGGTAATACAAATGACAGTTTTACTCCACAGTTTCATACGGTTTTTCCGAACTGTTGCGCATACTCTTTCTGAGTCAGACTAGCTGCCTACACAACCAACACACGTCAGTGCATGGCTCACTGACAAACTTAAACTGTCGGCCGACCTACACACAAAGGCCTACTACTACTACTACTACTACTACATATACTGTTCTGTCTCCCACTCCTAAATTTAGGTCCGACTCTGGAGTGAGGTTTCAAACAACTGAATGATCACTTGAGGGTTGATTGACAACGCTACCCATCCCCCCTCTACTCCTCCTCCCCGCCCATCTCTCTCTCTCTCTCTCTCTCTCTCTCTCTCTCTCTCTCTCTCTCTCTCTCTCTCTCTCTCTGGCGCAGAACATCTTGCGCACACGTTAAATCCTGTTCGGCTTTTCGTAAGAGTAGGCCATCGTGTGCCGGTGGGAAAAGATTACATTTACAAAACTGCATACACACGGGGACTGGATGTAAAAAAAAGCACATGATGCTTATTCCCTTATCCTCGATATAAAAGAATCAATCAATCAATCAATCAATCAATCACATCAATCATCTCTCTCTCTCTCTCCCTCTCTCTGTCACACACACACACACACACACACACACAACACACACACACACACACACACACACACACACACACACACACTTACCCTCTCTGTGTGTTTATTTTATTTTATTTTATTTTTATTTATGTATTCTTTTATATTGAGGATAAGGGAATAAGTCATGTGCTTTTTACATCTAGTCCCCGTGTGTATGCAGTTTTGTAAATCTTGTCATTGTGCTTGGTGTGATGTGGGTGTGTGTGTGTGTGGGTGGAGGTAGGAGATGGGGAGATGGGAGAGGAGAGAGAGAGGGAGAGGGAGAGGGGAGAGAGGTGAGGTAGGGAGGTGGTGTGGTGTGTGTGTGAGATCAGGAAAGGAGACGAACGGTCAGTCGGAGGAGGGAGATGGGAGGAGGAAGGGGGGGGGGGGGGGTGGGGGGGGAAGCGGAGGAGGGGGGGGGGGGGAGCGGAGCCGAGACGCCCCAGCTGTCAGAATCGGACCATCTCTAACATTGTTGATAGCAACTTGTTTCCCTCATTTTTTTCCTCTTGCTTCATTCACCCCCTCTGTCACAGACTTTTGACACAACTTTCACAACAAACCTGGTACACTCCTCTGTCTGTCTGTCTCTTTGTCAATGTCCACTTGTATATTTCCAGATTGAACACTGAATAAGCTGTTTTTGTGTGTGGTGTGTGCGTGCGTGCGTGCGTGCGTGCGTCGTGTGTGTGTGAGACACGAAAATACATCTACTGCCTTAGTTAACAGATTTCTTCCAGGGATCTCTAAGCACTAGTATCTGCATCTTCATGCAATCATTGCGATTTATGTAAACGCGCTCGCGTATGCACGCTCGTTCGCTCGCACGCCACATGCACGAACACACACACACACACGAACTCACGCATGCACACACACACGCACCCACTCACACCCACACCACACGCCAACCACACACACACACACAGTTACCCATCCCCTCACCCCGCCCATCTCTCTCTCTGTCTCTCTCACTTGGGATGACCAAATTAACAAAACTGCATATACACGGGGACAGAATGTATATAAAAAAATTGCACATGAATGCTTATCCCATTATCCTCGAAATAAAAAGAATAAATAAATGACTAAATAAATAACTCAATAAACAGACAAATAAATGAATAGATAATAAAACATATAAACACTGTCGTAACAATATTGACTCTGGTCAGCGAATAGAACACTAGCTAGACACTATAGACACAACACACAACACCTTTACTATTTAGATCTAAATGTTGTGGTCTGGTCTACCTTTTGGGGCTGTGTTGTGACTGACGTGAGGCAGGTGGGGCGGTTCCACATGCCTGGCGCCCAGTCAGGCGTGACGAGGACCTGTAGCCCTCGACAAGAGTCCCACTCATGTTTTGTCTCCTCCCCCGCCACCCCCCTAACCTATTACCTACCCCCCCCTAGTCCCCCCCCCCTCTCTCTACTCCATCATCATTCCCCGTGTTCGTCTCACAATGTGTCTGTTGTCTTTTTCTTCTTCTGTTTTTTTCTTCTTTACTTCTCCATTCTAATTCCTTTTGTGTTTTGTTTTCTGTGTTTTTAGTCACGCCCTGACACGCTCTGTAAGGGGGTTGCAATGTATATAAGCACAGCTGTTATATCTAGCTAGCAATTTCAGACAAAACATAACGATACACGCTCTGTAAGGGGCTGTATGTAAGCACAGGCTATGATATCCTAGATAGCAATTTCAGACAAAACATAACGATGACATTCTAGGTTACAAGCCAGGCTATTACATGTATAGCAGTTTCAGGCAAACTTAACAATGATAATGATTACATTCTTCATGTTGTAAACTGAATGATGGTGATTTACCTTGTTTTAACTCGTGTCTGGCATGTCCTTTTAGTTTACATGACATGCGGTTAAAATTACTGCTGTGACACAAATGGTGCTCCTTATATAATGGTTGTCTATATTATTATAAGTGTGTGTTGTGTGTGTGTGTGTGTGTTGTGTGTTGTGTGTGTGTGTTGTGTGTGTGTGTGAGTTTTGTGTGTGTTGAAAGTTGTCATTAATACAAGTTGGTAGTACAAAACAGAAGGGTAGGTGACTTGGCTGGTTTTTCTGATCTGTTTCTACTGTTATATTACGCAGGGAGGGAGGGAGGAGATGGAGAGAGAGAGAGGGGGGGGGTAGGGAGAGAGAGAGAGAGAGAGAGGAGAGAGAGAGGAGAGAGAGAGAGAGAGAGAGAGAGAGAGGAGAGAGAGAGAGAGAGAGAGAGAGAGAGAGAGGGAGAAGAGAGAGACGGAGGGAGGACAGAAGACAGACAAGACAGAAGACAGAGACAGATACAGAGTCAAACAGAAAGTCGCTTCACTTTGACAAGGGGTTAAGTTAGACCAGTTAGCATAAATTTACTCTTCTGCTACAAAAGACGCAAGAGAGAAAATAAATCATTTTAATCTAATACCTCCACATCATACATCTGCAAAAGCACCAACAACTTCTGAAGGAGTTCGGGGAGAAGTCAACCAGTCAAACAATTCAAACAAGAGAAAATTTAAGAAAAAACCCAAAACGTATGCTAGGCTTCTTCCAGGATTTGTGCTTCTAACATCCCTGAGACACCAGAAACAGCTAAGCCTGATAGGGCAGTAAATAGAGTTATATATAAAAATTATTGTTGCTCTTGGCACCAATTTGTTGTAATGTATGTTTCTTTCTAAATAAACACCTATTCAAACTGCTTGCGTCATAAACAACATGAAGGAAAAGTGCCAGTCATAACTGACGTCACCACAGAATCTGACAACCTAACAGCCCTCCTCCCTGTCTGTCACTCCTACCCCCGACATTCTCACATTACTCAGAGAGGGCGACGTAACATCACAGATACACAATATTCCCCTGTGCCCATGATTCTACGCCTGTACTATGATGCTGTCATCATCTGAATGTCCACTCAAGTATGCATACTCTGGGGAGGGTCGGTGGCATGAAATGGTTACTCATCAACATGCATTATCGCAAACGGAAATACCATACCAAACTTTTCCAGCCCTTTCTCTCTGTCCGCATGTTTATGACAATAGGCATCACCTTAATTACAAAGATGAAATTTCTTTGGTTTAGATCAAGCAAAAGATAATTTATTTTTTGTTTAATTAAACAAAACGTTATTCATTCAAAACAACGATAATATGAAAAATGAGAACAATAGGCAATCCTTATAACAGTACTTTAAAACATTATAGTTGTGTACAAAAGAAGTACTCTTAATCCCATCGCAGTGTAGATTCATATCTTTGTCATCACATTTTCTTTGCTGCGTTGCTGTATTTCCTGTCTTGGATAGTCAACTCCGTTTTCCACCCAATCCCACCTTCCCTTTCAAGACAATGTTCCTGTCCATCTAGCTTTTCACACGATCGAAATCCTGCCTTTAAGATTCAAAAGACGATAGCCATGCTGACAGTAGATCAGTTTACTCTGTATAGAGCCATAAAAGTTCTTCAAGCTTGAAGTCTTCTGTACCTCAAGCGTGACCTTATTTATGTCTTCATCCAACTTCATCATTTTATCGTCCAGATATAATGGTAAGTACCTCGCCTCAGGGAGTAGGTTCTGAATGAATGGGTGTTTTAACACACACACACACACACACACACACACACACACACACACACACACACACACACACACACACACACACACACACAGAGAGAGAGAGAGAGGAGAGAGAGAGAGAGAGAGAGAGAGAGAGAGAGAGAGAGAGAGGAGAGGAGAGAGAGAGAGAGAGAGAGAGAGAGAGAGAGAGGAGACAGACAGACAACGAAACAGACAGACAGACAGACAGACAGAGACAGAGACACAGACACAGAGAGTGAGTGAGTGAGTGAGTGAGTGAGGTGAGAGAGAGAGAGACAGAGACAGAGACAGAGAGAGACAGACAGAGACACAGAGACACAGTGAGTGAGTGAGTGAGTGAGAGAGAGAGAGAGAGAGAGAGAGAGAGAGAGAGAGAGAGAGAGAGAGAGAGAGAGAGAGACAGACAGAGAGACAGAGAGAGACAGACAGAGACACAGAGACACAGTGAGTGAGTGAGTGAGTGAGAGAGAGAGAGAGAGAGAGAGAAGAGAGAGAGAGAGAGAGAGAGAGAGAGAGAGAGAGAGAGAGAGAGAGAGAGAGAGAGAGAGAGAGAGAGAGAGAGAGAGAGAGAGAGAGAGAGAGGAGAGAGAGAGAGAGAGAGAGAGAGAGAGGAGAGAGAGAGAGAGATTCACGACTACATGTGACGACAATTAGTCAGTAACAACTGGAAGACAAGACAAAAGTGGTCATACTACAAGCGAAAACACAACCTTTTCCTGTCGCAACAGGAACTAGTGATGTCAGCGTGACGTGACGTCATCACATCCTTTTTCCTCCAGTGACGTCAGCGATGGAATGTGGTGATGGGTCAGTCATGGTGTGTGCGGAATGTCACGAAAATGTTTGGCCACTGACTAGACTGTAGTCCTACTTTACTATCTGTCTGCTTCCGACTGAGCCCCTACTGTCTGTGTCCTAAGTCTCATGCTTTGCATGTGTTCAGACACACTAGTAACACTGCTTGTAGGATAGTCAGTCACCTTCTGTGAGAGAGGCTCTCCAATCAACATTAGTTGTAATACGTACATTACTACTAACGCATGAACATACCCTGATAACAATGGCCATATCTCAAAAACAAAGTTAAGTGCATGTACACACATACGACACCCCCTCGCAGACA
>CM060326.1:8116744-8128168 GCA_030674155.1 Stramonita haemastoma | reverse complement strand
TCAGAAACTTTGGAATTCGAGAAGCCACTAGTTCCCTCTCACTCACTCAGCCAGGCAGGAAAGCCAAGTGACAGGGTCAAGTGTACGAGTTAAGTTTGTGAGCCTCTATGACCGATACGTCTTTTAATCTTTTTTTCTTTCGTTCCTCCGATACAGCTCCGAGATTCACCAATGGTGACATTTTGCATATGTGACCGTTTTTTGCCCACCGTGAAGGTAGCCACATTTTGACTTCAGGTATGTATGCTGGGTATGTTCGTGTTTTTGCATCACACCGAACGCCGATATGAATTACGGGATCTTTAATTTGTACACTGGATCTTCTGCATGTGTATAGATACGAAGGGAATTAAGGCATTGGCAAGTCTACATTTGGTTTAAATAATTTTTATTCAGATTTTTTTTTTTAACAAACATTGAAAACAACAGCATTCAGGAACCATAGCAACAACAAGCTTGTAGCTTATAGTGTGCTCAATTCAACAATAAAAATTAACATGAAAATGACGGCCGTTGGGCTGCAATGTGCAAAACAACAACAAAAACAAAGAAACCAACCTCAAATGCAATCTTTGCTAGAAGAAGAAAAAGTAACTCAAAGAATTATATCTATTTATAGATAAAGCACATAAAGATAATGAGAATAGAATATATTTCAAAAAGAAAACAAAAACAAAACACAAAACAACAATAAAAACTGGAGAAGGATAGAGAGAGTGAGAGACCAACCCATGAATATTCCATCTACAAGGCCAAAAATACTCTTAAGTTAGTTATGATGATATCAGGTTATAATCTACATAAACCATAACAATTATCGAATAAATCGTGTACTATATCAGAATTTGTTAATTGCTATTCACCTTTTGAAGCTGTAGCATGTTTTCTTAACAATCATACAGACATTAGCGAAGAGCAGAGAAAGTTAAATAAAAGTTAAATAAGTGCTCCAAACCTGTACTGAGACTTTCCTTAATTGGTTACTGTCATTTGACAAAAAGTATTATAAAAATCGTTTTGAATCACATATAAATTGATGGACAACTTCAACAATAAAAATGTTTGTCTTCATATTTAATTCAGGGCTGCCTGTTAAAAGAATTTGCAAAATAACATATTCGGGGGGGAGCATAGCAAGTGTGTTGGCACGGACTAGATCAAAATTAGGACAGTTCAGAAAATAGTGTTCGGCTGTCTCCTGTGCATTGCCACAAGCACACAATGGATCGTTTGCTACGTGACGTTGAAACATATCATATTTTAGATCACTTATTCCAAGTCGAAGTCGACAATGCAGTATTTGTTCTTTTCTTTCACCGTGATAAAAATACAAAGGTACAGTAGGATCATTTATAGATAAATATCGTTTGAATTGGCTTAAAGACTGACTATTTTTGATAGAATCTGGAAGAGAGTTCCACAGTAAAGTTGTTGACGGAATGAAAGACTTTTTATATATTTCTGTGTTACACTTTGGTAAGCTACGTTCGTATGGCCTTCTTCTATGATACGGATTTATGTCGGTTACTAGTGCAGGAATAAGATCAACTAAGTATTGGGGACATAAACCATTAACCATTTTATGATAGTAACAGAGTTTGTGTCTGGCTCTTC
This sequence comes from Stramonita haemastoma, assembly GCA_030674155.1. Lineage (NCBI taxonomy): Eukaryota > Metazoa > Mollusca > Gastropoda > Neogastropoda > Muricidae > Stramonita > Stramonita haemastoma. The sequence continues at coordinate 8,126,554 of CM060326.1, read as the reverse complement.
GTTCTTTCAGAGTGCAGAATCCAGACTCTTGGTACAATTTTTCATGGGATGTGCCACGGACAGCTCCGACTATTGTTCGTATTGCATCAAGCTGCAACATTTCTAACGATTTTGACTGTGTTTCAGTACAATTATCCCATATTATGTCGGCATAGTCGAAATGAGGGAGGATAAATGACTTATACATTGTTTCAAGTGTTTTTCTATTAAGTTTATATTTATAGCTTTTAAGGCATGAAACCAACATAGTTACAGTATTTATTATGCTCTTAATATGCTCATCCCATTTACAATTGTCCTGAATGATGATACCTAGGTGTTTATGCATACTTTTATTTTGAAGGTAGGTCGAGTCGAATGAAAGAGGCAGGATCGTGTTATTGTTGCGAGAAAAATTTAACAGCTCTGTTTTGTCTGCATTAAAGCTAACTTTCCAGCACTTGGCCCAGAAATCTATTTTTTCTAAATCTGAATTAAGTATTTCGGCGCGAATATTTGAATCGTTTAATGCTAAAGACATGCTAGTATCATCTGCGAATAGTCTTATATCAGATTCTATATTGTTCACAATGTCATTTATGAAAATTAGAAATAGTAATGGACCTAAGACTGATCCCTGGGGAACGCCAGCACTTATAGTTTTAAAATCTGATTTATTTCCTTTAATAACTACTGCTTGGGAACGATTTGACAGATAGTCAGTAAACCAGTCTAATAACTTACCTCGTATACCATATGCTTTCATCTTGTGCAGGAGCCCTTTGTGCCAGACACGGTCAAACGCTTTTGATATGTCAAAATATACTGCCTGTGTTGTGATTCCTCTATCATATGAGGAACAAAGACTGTTGTATATACAAAGTAACTGGTTGACAGTAGAGTCTCTAGGAGTAAAACCTGATTGGAATGGAGAAAGAATGAGATTTGAAGATAGGAAGTGATAAACCTTGGAATGAATACATTTTTCTAAAACCTTCCCAACACAACTTAGTAATGAAATTGGTCTATAATTATTACATAGATCTTTTGATGCTTTTTTATGTATAGGATTAACTAAAGCTGTTTTCCAGAGTTTTGGGAATCTACATTCAGTTAGACTCCTATTAAAGATATTTGTTAAGGGATTCAGAATTAATGGTAGCGACAATTTTAAAAGTTTATTGTGAACTAAATCTAATCCTACCGCTTTATTCACACCCAGGTTAAGAACAACTTCTTCAACCTCAGAAGTTGACAGCAAAATTTCATTTATTTCTTTTTCAAAAAAAGGAATGTCTGGGGGAACATCGTCATCATTTTCCAGAGTTGACTGGGAAATGAAAAAACTATTGAAAATATCCGCCTTATCCCTGCTTGAGTAATAGACAGTGTTGTTAAACAAAATAGGAGGAATTTCGTTGGAATCTATTCCTTTCTTTTTTAGAAACTGTTTCACTAGTTTCCACCACTCTTCTACATTTGAAGTTGACCTGGGAGATTGTAATACCCCCTCCCCTCCTTAATTTACCAGACGCTGCCGAGATTCGAACCCATGACTTCATGGACCCATGGGATTGAAGTCGAACGGCCTTAACCACTGGGCTATAGCGTCCATCAAGAATCACAATATTATGATTTTGCAATCACCAGAACACCCACTACACGTTTTGTTGTATAGGCGTGGTGTGCTAACAGACAGCAAAGCCCATAATAATTATGATATTATCAAACCTGCACTATCACACTACAAAATACATATTTTACCTGCACTATCAAACCACAAAACACACATTTTACCTGTGCCACAACACCACAAAACACACATTTTACCTGTACTACAACACCACAAAACACACATTTTACCTGTACTACAACACCACAAAACACACATTTTACCTGTACTTTAACACCACAAAACACATTTTACCTGCACTATCACACTACAAAACACATTTTACCTGTACTATAACACCACAAAACACACACATTTCACCTGTACTTTAACACCACAAAACGCACATTTTACCTGTACTACAACACCACAAAACGCACATTTTACCTGTACTACAACACCACAAAACGCACATTTTACCTGTACTACAACACCACAAAACGCACATTTTACCTGTACTACAACACCACAAAACAGATGTTGCTGCTCTGAACACTGCTTCCCTGTGGAGATGCCGGGGGCGGGGGGTAAGGGCGGGGGGGGGGGGGGGGGGCTGTCAGTATAAATAGCATCCTCACCTTCTGGAAATTCTGTGCTACGAATTCCCTCTTTTCTATCCCTTTCTTTGTTTCTGCCTCGTTCCTTTTCTTCTTGTTACTTCCTGCTTGTGTCTTTTCTGCCTTCTTGGTCCATTCTCCTGCCTTACTTCCAGAAAGACTTACAAAATAACAATTCTCCTCGACGGCGAAGTCGGATGTGCTGGGCCTGATTTGTCAGGTGCTTAACGGCAGCACAACACATTTCCGCTAATGTGACAGACAGCAGTAGTTGCTTTCTGAGCGTTCGACGAGGAAAAAGAAGATTACAAAACATAATTTTACCTGTACAATAAAATTACGAAACACTGTTTGCATGTGCTACAATACAACAAGACATATCTTTAAAAAATGTAATATCACAAAACACATTTTTCTTGTACTAAAACACCAGAAAGCATACTTTCTTTCTGGAACACGGCAAAGCATACATTTTCTCTACTTGAACACCGCAAAGCGCACATTTTGATTTATGTACTTAAACATCACAAAGCACACATTTCTCTACCTAAATACCGCAAAGCACACATTTTATTGTACTTAAACACCGCAGAGCACACATTTTCTATGCGACACCGCAAAGCACACATTTTACTGTACTTTAACACCGCAAAGCACATATTTTCTGTAAACACAGCAAAGCACACATTTTACTGTAAACACAAAAGCACACATTTTCTGTAGTTAAACACCGCAAAGCACACATTTTGCTGTAGCTAAACACAGCAAAGCACATATTTTCTTTACATTTAACACCAAAAAGCACATATTTTCTGTACTAAACCACCCCAAAGCACACATTTTCTGTTGTTAAACAAAGCAAAGCACACATTTTCTTTACTTTAAACACCACAAAGCACGTATTTTCTGTAGTTTAACACCGCAAAGCACACATTTTCTGCAGTTAAACACAGCAAAGCACGCATTTTTCTGTACTTCAACACCGCAAATCACAAATTTTCTGTACGTAAACACTGCAAAGCACAAGATTTGTCTGTAGTTAAACACCGCAAAGCACAAGATTTTTCTGTAGTTAAACACAGCAAAGCACGCATTTTTCTGTACTTCAACACCGCAAAGCACACATTTTCTGTAGTTAAACACCGCAGAGCACATTACACTGCAAAGCACACATTTTTCTGTACTTTAACACCGCATATCCCACATTTTCTGCAGTTAAACACAGCAAAGCACACATTTTCTGCAGTTAAACACAGCAAAGCACACATTTCTGCAGTTAAACACCGCAAAGCACACATTATATGTAGTTAAACACCGCAAAGCACACATTGTATGTAGTTAAACACCGCAAAGCACACATTGTATGTAGTTAAACACCGCAAAGCACACATTTCTGCAGTTAAACACCGCAAAGCACACATTGTATGTAGTTAAACACCGCAAAGCACACATTTCTGCAGTTAAACACCGCAAAGCACACATTGTATGTAGTTAAACACCGCAAAGCACACATTGTATGTAGTTAAACACCGCAAAGCACACATTTCTGTAGTTAAACACCGCAAAGCACACATTTCTGTAGTTAAACACCGCAAAGCACACATTTCTGTAGTTAAACACCGCAAAGCACACATTTTCTGTACAACACTGCAAAGCACATATTTTCTGTAGAACACCGCAAAGCACCTTTTGCTGTAGCGCAAAGCACATATTTTCTGTAGTTAAACACCGCAAAGCACACATTATGCTCTAACGCAAAGCATACATTTTCTGTAGTTAAACACTGCAAAGCACGCATTTTTCTGTACTTATACGCCATCAAGCACACATTTTCTGTACTTCAACACCGCAAAGCACACATTTTCTGCATTTAAACACCGTAAAGCACACATTTTCTGCATTTAAACACCGTAAAACAAATATGTTACCGTAATTAAACACAGCAAAGCACACATACATATTTTGCTGTACTTTAAGACCGCAAAACACACATTTTGCTGTAGTTAAACACAGCAAAGCATGCATTTTCTGTAATTCAATACCGCAAAGCACACACTTCATTGTAAACACCGCAAAGCACAATTTCCTGTAGTTAAACACTGTAAAGCACACACTATACTGTAGCTAAACACGGCAAAGCACACATGTTCTGTACTTCAACACGGAAAAGCACACATTTTCTGTACTTAAACACTGCAAAGCACAAGTTTTCTGCACTTAAACACCGCAAAGCGCATATTTTCTGTAGTATAACACCGCAAAGCGCACATTTTCTGTAGTATAACACCGCAAAGCACACATTTTACTTAAAAACCGTGAAGCACACTTTTCTTCTTTCTTTTTTCTACACAACACCGCAAAGCACACGTTTTGCTGTAACGCAGAGCACACATTTTTCTGTAGTTATACACCGCACAGCACACATTTTCCGCACTTAAAACATTGTAAAGCACACATTTTTTGCATTTAAACACCGTAAAGCGCACAATTTTACTATACTTAAACACAGCAAAGCATGCATTTTCTATGCAACACCATAATGCACACATTTTCTGTAGTTAAACACCGCAAAGCACACACTTTACTGTGCTAAAACACACAAAAAACATCGTAAAGCACACATTTTCTGCATTTAAACACCGTAAAGCGCACAATTTTACTATACTTGAACACAGCAAAGCATGCATTTTCTATGCAACACCACAAAGCACACTTTTTTTTTACTTTAGCACCGCAAAGCACAATTTTCTTCACTTGAGCACTAGAAAACGCACATTTCACCATACTTAAACACTGCAAAGCACACATTTTACCGTACTTAAACACAGCAAAGCACAATTTTTTTCACTTCAACACAGCAAAGCACATATTTCACCATACTTGAACACCACAAAGCACACTATTTCTGTACTGTGACACTACCCATAGCATACATTTTGGATACTACTACACAACATAATAAGAACAATTCGTGAAGTAGTTTGTACCTAATTTTAGTTCACAACAAAGAGCTTACCTGCACAATGAACACCACAAAACACACATTTACTGTACTGTGACAACGCAACACACATACATTTTACTGTACTTCAACACCGTATAGCACACATTTTACAGTACTATGACACCACTATAGCGTACATTTTCAGTACTACTACACAGCATAATAAAAATAATTTGTATCCAAAAAAAAAGTAATAATAAATAAAAAAAACTTTTTACCCAATTTTTGTTGAATTTTAGTTTAGCTTACCTGCACAGTGTCCGACACCTGGCCTCCCTGGTTTCTCCTCTTGAAGGCGGCAAAGGCGGCCATGTGCACGTTCTTGTGTCGGTTCAACACGTTCACATAGGCGTACTCCAGCAGAGCGGCGAACACGAAGGCCATGCACACCGCCATCCACACGTCAATCGCCTGCAGACAGTACACATACAGCTGCTGTTGTCAATGGGTGTTTTTTTCTTTAAAGAAAAACAAATAGTGTCTAACAGCTTGGCAAGAAGTGAGAGACACCAAATTCAACGATAAATCCAGACAGTTTTAATGTCATTACGTGCCAGAATTGATATAAACGGATATATTAATCTGTTTTACACCTGAAGCGGAATCTAACAGTGATGACTGCAATTAGTGATTTTTTTTAGAATATATCATCATTTTTATTATTGTTATTTTCATTATTAATATCGTTACCATTCTTCTTATTACTATTATATTGTTATTATTACTGATCTTTTTTTAATGCACACTGCATCTCATACTGGGGCTGTTTTTTGCAGAAAATTTCAAAAATATTAGATGAAAGACATTTACATCATAAATTTATATTTAAAAAATAATAGTAATCAAAGGTGGAGGGGAGCTGAAAGAGGAGAATATATAAATGGCTTGTTGGGATTAAAACTTACATTGAAGTGTTGTAATGGCTTTTTTTAATGTGGGGGTTGTTCGCATCCGTGACAAGCTCCTTGTATAAGAACCTGTATCTTCCATTCGAGGAAGAAAAACCTCTGAAGTCAAGAGTATGGCTACTTTTAAGGCTTGGTAGTTGAAAACACACACACACACACACACACACACACACACACACACACACACACACACACACACACACAGTGCTCATCCAGTGGGTACTCTCACAGTTATTCCCAGACGTGATGAGTGAGACAGAGTGCATAGTCTGGGTGACTTAGTGGAGCACTTAAGCTAAGAAACAAACATTAACTACAGCAACCAAACAACAACAACAACAAACTGCAAACAAAGGAAAAACAACAACAAAGCAATAAATCTAGCAAATTCAGCATCTCTCTACATAGCAAGTGCTAGCTCGCTCGCTCGCTCGCTCGCTCTCGCTCTCTCTCTCTCTCAACTCCACAGGGAGCCATTTGGCCACTGTACAGAAGAGTTGTTCACCAAATTTCCCTTTTTTTGTAGGTTGTGTGTGTGTGCCAAAGTCTAGATCTCCTCAAAGGGGTTTCCTTATTCATTGTGCGATGCTACAGACCCACCACTTTTCCCCCGTCTCCCATCCTCAACAGTTCCTTGGAGGAAAGTTGATCCGAGGCTGTTGGTAATTACAGCGGTGAACGAGGTTTTAATGGCAGAAAATAGCATTGTCTCTACATTGCACCTGGGATTTTCTGTTGCGCAAATTAGCATGCATGCACACGCCAACACCACGCTGCTGTTGATTTCAGGCAGACTTGCAGTCACGAGGAGGGTGGGGTGTTTTTTTTTTTTAATTTGTTGTCTTTTCTTTTCTATTCTTTCCACCCCAGAGCTCTCTTCACTGATCCAAATAATCAAAGTCGACAAGACAACGAGAAAGATGACTAAAACACACACACTCACACACTCACTCTCACTCCCACACTCACTCTCTCTCTCTCTCTCTCTCTCTCTCTCTCTCTCTCTCTCTCTCTCTCTCTCTCTCTCTCTCTCTCTCTCTCCTCTCTCTCTCTCTCTCCCTTCACCGATACCATTCCCTCACTCCTCTGAAGTTCCTGCTCTCTCCTTCTCGCAATTCCACTCGTATTTTACTTTACAATATACAAAGATTCTTTTATGTGTTTGGATACTAATGTATGTATCAGAGCATTTTGCTTTTTTGTCGAGTATGTTAATGTCAATTCTTTCTTGTATTGATATTTCATTTCATAAAGAATTATCTTTAGAAGTTGGTTTTGAAATCAATATGTTGAATGTGTGTCAATTTTCGGTTCTATTTCCCCGTTCTCTTTTCCTTAAATCTTAGCCTAAATCTTATCATTATAGCCTCTATTCAGAGCAAAGCTGGGTGAAATATGAATATGATTGCTTCCATCCATATCCCTCGAAAATAACAGATTGATATTATGAGAATATAATGTCTCTCCTATCCATTTCATTCAATTTCGTGTTGTTTATAACCCTATCAATCACAAAGGCCATATCAGGGCTGTAACCTTATTCAACTTCAGCAAGTCCATTCTTAACATTCGCCTCAAGTTCCACATCTACACCATCTCATTCCTTTGAACACCCAGCACTGTCAAGCTAAAACAAAAAGCATTAAATGACAAAAACATCTTAATCATTTCATTCAATAAGGCTAATAACAAACCAGACCATGGTGAGGACGCCAGCCATTCCGCTTAATTCATCATACCCAGGTTACAATTTTTTTTTTAAACGTTTAAAAAAATACAGGAAACTTCAAAATATAAAAACAATTACATAAAAAATCATTATTGGCAAGTAACACTGCAGAATGGACATCCTGTGCCCAGCCCAGTATTTTACAATATCACTGTCTGGTGGCCAGAACAAAACAGTACAGGCAAAATGTGAAAAAGGTAAAAGGTAAAGGTGTCCCATAACCTATGTGGTCGTAGGGGCGCGAGGCATCACAGACCTTAGCTTCTCTAGGGGCCAGCATGTTGAGGGCGGCATCCATCTCCTCTCCCTCGCTGCTTTACGTTCCCTGACCCTAAAGAGGGCAGGTACCCATTTACAGCTGGGTGAACTGCGGGACTAAGCCAAGGCACACAAACAGTCACCCATCCAACTGGTAGCTACGCTCGACTTTGGCTTGGGGAAAGCGAGCGCTCTGACCACTAAGCTATCCCACCTCCATGCAAAATGTAGTCTAATTAAAACAAGACAACATTTGAAAGATTTTCTTGATAAAAAAGGGCAAGTGAATGGACTCGGAAGCCAAAAATTAAAAAAAATAACAGCGATGACAGAAAAGTCAGGAGAAAAGACAAAAACCTAGAAAAGAGAACATTCCTAGCACAGAAACCCCAGAAACGTTAGGGTTGCTATTTATACCACCCCAGCATCCCCCTCCCAGGGAAAAGGGGGCAGAGGGGCCTCTCCTATCCAGTCACCTTGACGTAAGACACCCGGGGTAGCACGGTCTGCACAGATGAGCTCTGGGTGGCCATGGTCAGCACAGACATGACTCCGATGGTCACCCTGGCCGGGGTGGCCCCCACGTCGATCCAGAAGGACACCCAGGACAGAATGACTACCAGTACTGTGGGCAGGTACACGTGCACCAGGAAGTACCCCAGGTGGCGCTGCAGCCGGAAGATGGCCATCACGCATGCGAACTGATCTGGAAAGAAAAAAAAACACACAGGTCGATAGCCGGTTTTCTGGTTCAGCTTTCTGCTTTTAACTTGGCGGGGGGGAGGGGGGAGAGAGAGAGAGAGAGAGAGAGAGAGAGAGAGAGAGAGAGAGAGAGGAGAGAGAGAGAGAGAGAGAGAGAGAGAGAGAGAGAGAGAGAGAGAGAGAAGACAGACAGACAGACAGACAGACAGACAGACAGACAGACAGACAGAACAGACAGACAGACAGACAGACAGACAGTGAAACAGAGAAACACTGAGAGAGAGAGAGAGAGAGAGAGAGAGAGGAGAGAGAGAGAGAGAGAGAGAGAGAGAGAGAGAGAGAGAGAGAGAGAGAGAGAGACACAGACAGACAGACAGACAGACAGACAGACAGACAGACAGTCAGTGAAAACGAGAAACACTGAGAGAGAGAGAGACAGACAGACAGACAGAGAGACAGACAGACAGTGAAACAGAGAAACAATGAGAGAGAGAGAGAAGACAGACAGAGAGACAGACAGACAGACAAACAGTGAAACAGAGAAACAATGAGAGAGAGGGGGGGAGGAGACACAGACAAAGAGAAAGGGGGAGAGAAAGGCAGAGACAAGAGAGAAACCCCACTAAATGATAAAACAGAACATACGTAGTTGTGCAAGCATACACTCCCACGGGAAGAGGCATTCCAGAATCAATACATGCCTTCATGCCTACACCCATCCATCCATCTATTGCACATAATTATACATGTTGTCATTGAAATTACAAAGCCACTAAAAACAGCTTCCCGCCACAACAGATATGACACATTATCACGCATCAGAGGATTTCCAATTTGTCAAATGACCTCTTTTTCACACCGACTGCAGTCTGCTCTGAAGTTTTTTGGGTTGTGTTTTCTCTCCCGGAAAATCAACAGGAGTGCGTTATTGGAGACTAAACAATGTGTGTTTGCTTGGAAAAAGATACACATTCTTTAAAGTTTAATGACTACCCGACTTC
>CM060326.1:8101216-8108716 GCA_030674155.1 Stramonita haemastoma | reverse complement strand
AACATCAACACGCCCCTGTCTCCAAACAACACACCGCTGCACGTGCTGTCTTCTGCACGTGAATTCCACCCTACACCACGTGATGTCACCATGCTAGAAGCAGACCCAGTTCCTGACCAGCTGTGTGACATTGGCCTGGCTGACGATGTGTCTGCTTCATCGGATACTACCAGTGACAACGACGATGACAGCCCTCTACGAAAAGCTGAGAAGATGGGATACAGTGTGGAGCTGATCAGAGACTATGTGGCGGAGTTATCAGACAGGTTCCTGCAGAGAAGACTCCGAAACATCTCCAGGAATCGGGACTTTGGCCACGTGCTTGTCTCTGAGGACAAACCTGATGTTCTTATTTGTGAAAGTGATGACGTGGTGTTTGAATTTAAGGATTCCCAGGAACAAGTCTTCTGGTTCGTGAAAAGAGACACCAAGCACATGTCTGAGGAGGAACGGACCATCAGTTCCAGGCTGCAGCTGTGGACACCTGCAGATCGCGAGAGATTCAAAGACAGGATTGATGCTGGACTAGTTGTGCTAAAAGTGATCATGGACGCTGTCAGATTCTTCCTTGGATAACTGATCGTGATTGTGATTGCCTGCTTTTGAATGCCTTTGTTTAGGTGTATGTGTGTGTGTGTGCGTGCGTGCGTGCGTGCGTGTATGTGTGTGTATGTCCGTGTGTGTGCGCGCGCGCATGCAAGGTGTGTTAATGCGTGCAGTTGTGTGAGTGCATGTGTGCCTATGTGTATGCGTGTGTGTGTGTGTGTGTGTGTGTGTGTGTGTGTGTGTGTGTGTGTGTGAGAGAGAGAGAGAGAGAGAGAGAGAGAGAGAGAGAGAGAGAGAGAGAGAGAGAGAGAGAGAGAGAGAGAGAGAGAGAGATGGTCGATGGTGATGGTTGATCATAGAGATAGAGAGAGAGAGAGAGCAGGCAAGCATAACCGCCCGGACAGCTACGTGTGCACCCCAATCCACGTGGTTGTACAACGAAACAGAGCCAGCCAGTGAGACTACCTGAAAAAAGACATTGCGTGACATGGAAACCTTGTCACAGATCCAGTTATGTCAATGTATGATGTGAATTTGAAGTTTTGTGCCCAGTCCTCTTCCCGCTGTCCCCTTGTGTATGGGCTTAAAAAGCTTGACACAATAAAATATTGTCATTGTCATTGTCATTGTCATACATTGTCTCTCTCTCTCTCTTTCTCCCCCTATACCCACATAAGAAAACAGCAACACAGACATAGGTGGCAGGTGTTCACCGAGCATGTAACATATAATCTATTATGTTATGGCTATTGGTCTGTGGTCAATGTGCCAGCCAAAACAATCACAGGAAACATTCTCTACAGGCGCCTCAACAATGGACCACTCATATCTTGGATAAAAGCCACAGACCCTCAACTCTGTGACGTGGCTCCAAGGCCCGATTATATTCCATGATCAAAACCAACTTGGTATCCTATAGTCCCGGCGAGAAAAACAACCACTTAAAAACCCTTATTTCAAAACAAGGCTTTGTGTACGAAAACTGGGGTGGGGTGGGGGAGTACAAAAACTATCATGTGAGGAAAAAAAACCCACTGGGAAAAGAAAAGTGTTTTAACACACTCTAATCGTTTCCATATGGATGTTTATTCCTTCAGTGGTTTACTGAATGAAGATAACGGCTACAACATAAGTTCCATTGAAAGAATGCATGCTAAAAATTGTATCAACACGCAATCACTTCAAGCATGGCCGATGGGCACTCTAAGGTCCTAAGCTGTTAAAAGTCCTGCAGTATAAGCGGCTATAAGTAGGCCTAAGTCCATAACAAGATAAACATGCGTAATATTTTATCGTAGAAGAACATCTTGAAAACATAGCAGACCCATAACAACATGAACACGCATATTTCTTTTTTTCTTTTTTTATTGTACAAGAACACAGCGCATCTTGCGCAATACTAAAACCTGTTCCACTTTTCGGAAGAGTAGGTCACTGTGTATCGGTAGGAACGGATGACAAAATTTACAAAACCGCACACACATCGGGGACTGGGTGTAAAAAAAAGTACAAGAGTGCTTTTTCCATAATCCTGGAAGTAAAAGAATAAAGATATAAGGAAAATAATGAAAATATTTTTTAAAAAGTAAATAGGTAGATAAGATAGAACCCGAAAAAAACATACTCCTTTCCTAAAAGCAAAGAAACAACAACAATAAAACCAATAAACCAATTTATCGTCAAAGGAGTAACTGGATAGATAACAGAACTTCTGGGGAAAAAACCCCAAACAAACCAAAAAAAACCCACCCCCAAAACCAGCCTTCTTCCTAAAAATTAAGAAACAAAAACAACGATAAAACCAACGAACCAAGCAAAGCAAAACGACACAAAAAGACTGACCAAAAACAGAGAGATAAAAGAAGGAAGCGGGTGGGAGGAGGAAACACTTTACTCAGAACGAATCGTGAGGTTAGGAGAGGGGGGAGGGGGGTATAGGGGATTAAGGCATGAATGGGTTAGCTAGAACTTTACTCCTGTGGGGATTTACCAGTCGGGCTGAAAGGGATCTTGCATGTATCCAAAATGACAGGCATGGGTTTTTCCAGCATAGGGTCAGCACTTTGTATTGCACTCTCCAAATTTTCAGTGATACGATTATGGTTAAGGTGGTTTTCACATGACCAATCATTATCACGAGTGTGTGTGTGTGTGTGTGTGTGTGTGTGTGTGTGTGTGTGTGTGTGTGTGTGTGTGTGTGTGTGGTGTGTGTGTGTGTGTGTGTGAGAAGGGTACATCGTGGGTTTAGTTTAGTGACTTCCTGTTCGGCTATGCAATAATGTTTACCCAAATTTCTGAAAACTTGCCCATAGGATTTTTTTTCTACACTAGATTTACTGTCGTTACAATTGTCCAAACTTGTCACCAGATCAATGCACACAGAAACACGCAAGCACAGAAAACAGACAGACACACACGATATAAAACAATAAAGTACACCAAACACACACACACACACACACACACACACACACACACACACACACACACACACACACACACATACATACACACACACATACATACATACACACACATACACACACACATACACACACACTGATCATGTGCTGTAAAAAAACAAAAACAAAAACAAAACAAAACAACAACACACCCCCCTACCCCCAAACCAACAACAAAAACGAAACCCACCTTTCCGCCACGTCCTACTACCACCACCACAACACCACAACTGTCACAGCATGCAGAGAAGCGTGGTATACTGTCCTGTCCCATTCACTCACCCCACCCTCTGATATAACAGCCAGCCTACAAACACTCTTAGGGTCAGCACAACCGGACCCTGACACCTGAGAGAAGAGAGAGGCCGGCCGCTTAATCTGGTAATCCTGCTAGATGCAATTCTCTCCCCCACAATAAACGTCGTCCTTACTGGAAAGCAGAGCAATAGCGATTTCTCCTCCGCCTTTTTTGATTCTCTACCACACCACGCAGTGCTAGTTAGTAGTCCCCACGCTCTCTCTCTCTCCGCTCTACTCTATTCTACGGCCGCTCACATACACAGCATGGGAAAACCACGACCACTAGGTAGTAATGCCGAATTGATAGCCGTCCCACACGTACAGTGTATTGTAGGGGGAGGGGACGGGTCACTCGTTACGCCGCATATCTTTATCTCTCTTGATCTTTCCCAGGACTTCATTGTTTCCGTTTACAGTCAGACCGGCCTAGCCAAGCCGAACCAACAACGCTCGAGGGTCATTTTCAGGACTGAAGAACATTGCACTGACGAAATTAATAGTTTTTTTTTTGTTGTTGCGTGATAGTAAACAACTTCAGTAGGATGTAGTGGTGGGCTGGAGAAAAAACAACAACAAAACAACGAACCAACCCTATAATAAAGAAACAACCACCACCAAAACAAAAACACCACCACCACTACCACCACCAAACCAGGCACACATACATTCCAACATGGAAAGTTCACTATGTTCGTTCAGTGAAAATTCACTTACCATAACCATAATTTTGTTTATGGCTAGCCCAACCGACCACGAAAGCCACATCAGGGCTGTCACCTCATTCAATTTCAGTGGCAGCAGTTTACTTGTAGAAGAAAAAAGTAGAGGAAAAAAGTCAGTTGTATGTACACTTTAAATACGTCTTCAACCCAGAACATAATCACTGCAAAGTTTTCAACTCACCACTGCACTCGAATCTTGATTCCAGTAACTGCCGACATTCGTTACAAGAACTTCACACTCCAACTGACATAGTCGCCAAAATACCTTCACAGGGAATTTTTCAAAACTTTTTTTTTACAGATTTGAAATTTGTATTCAAAGGATTTCCCCCCCTTCCCTGAGCTCAAAGAAATTTTACTCAAGGAACTTCCGTTCTTTTAGACTTGAATAAGAAAAAAAAACCCCATAAACTTTGTACTGAATCAGCGATCGAAGCTAACCTTGACTGGTCTAGCGAGTCTTTCGAGTTACATTATTTGCACTTGGCCGCCGGGTACAAGAAAGAGAGAGAGAGAGAGATAGAGAGATAGAAGAGAGAGAGAGAGAGAGAGAGAGAGAGAGAGAGAGAGAGAGAGAGAGAGAGAGAGAGAGAGAGAGAGAGAGAGAGAGAAGAGAAACAGGGACAGAGACAGAGACAGAGACAGAGAGAGAGTCGAATGATTTATTCACAAAAAAGTTAACTGGCTCATGCATGAAAGGGGGTTGCCAGACTATTCAGAGTACAGAAAAAAGGGTAAAGAAAAAACAGTTATTTGTAACGAGAACTGTCCGTTCCCAGAACTTTGATCTGAGATATACTGTTATCTCTCTCCCCAAAATAAGCTTCAACAAATATAGAGCTATGCTGTGCACGACTTCGTGATAACTAGTGGAGAGAGAGAGAGAGGAGAGAGAGAGAGAGAGAGAGAGAGAGAGAGAGAGAGAGAGAGAGAGAGAGAGAGAGAGAGAGGAGAGAGAGAGAGAGAGAGAAGACAGACAGACAGAGACAGAGACAGAGAGACAGAGACAGAGACAGAGAGACAGAGACAGACAGACAGACAGAGTTTTATTACGACACAGTCATAATCCATATGTTGTACGGTATAAAGTCATGTTTAGAGGAACCTTGCCCAGTGACAGCTGTGCTTAGCATCAAGTTTCAGCGCTGCTCCAAAGTGTCAAACTTGCTTGTCATTTTTATCGCTGACACACAAGAGTGAAATCTCTCTGCCGCTATGACAAGGCATGCGACTGCCTGTGTCAGTCACACTTTACTTGATGTATAGGTAAAAGGAAAGAGACCTATGTGGTCGCAGGGGGAGCGAGGCTTCAGAGACCTCAGCTTCTCCAGGGGCCAGCATATTGAGGGTGGCCCCCATCTCCTCTCCCTCGCCGCTTTACCTTCCCTGACCTTAAAGAGGGCGGGTACCCATTTACCGCTGGCATTTGCAGATGTATAGAGCATGGCCAATAAAAATCTGCTTCACTGAGATCATCCAAACCTGTAGGAAAGGAATTAATTAATTTCTTTTTCATTAATTCTTTTTTTTATGTGGCCAAAAGATAAAGCAAACCTGTGTAAGCTTAATGAAGATATCCTGGTCATTTTTTATGTAAAGAAAATCGTACATGAAGTCAAGCATCATCACACAAACAACCTGTATGATTTGTAAGTATTTCATTTGTTTACTTCTCCGTTTGTTACGCAAATTAGACGACAATGATTTTCGGAGGTTTTGCAAAAGAGCCACAGAAAACGAGGCATATTGAGCTAAAATATACCTGCCATCGCCACACGCACGCACGCATGCACGCACGCACGCACGCACACACACACACACGCACACACACACACACGTGTGTGTGTGCGTGTGTATGGAAACAAAACCGAAACCCCCCACCCTCAACTGACCCCATTGACCTCAGAAACGTACCAGAAGCAACTGAAGGTCCGAGTGTTGCCCAGTTTGCCGTGTTTATCCCTTTTTCTCAGGCTGACTGTCAAACTCCCCACCTCTTTTCACGTCAAATTGACGGCAAAAGATTCCACAGAGCCGATTGACCCACATACCCCGAGTGCTTAGTTAGGATAGACCAACAAGGTAGAGGTTAATTGCCGCCCTTGGGCAGACCGCCCCCCCCCCCTTGTCCCCCCTACTGCGCCCCCCCCCCCCCCCCCGCGCGACTTTCAACCCCTTGGACGAAACGATTGACTTGCAGACTTACACCCGCAGCGACACAGTACAGCTAATCGGCAAGTAATCTTGAGAACAATGTGCACATCAGTCAAACCGCTCGCCTGTGAAGTCTCCGATCCGCCGACTGGACTTCCACCCGGTAGCTCGGGGCGGGTCCTGCAACGCCACGGCAGTGGAGTGGTCAGTCAGCGGTCAGTGTGGCGGAAAAGCACGGGTGGCAGGTAGACAGGTAGACAGGCAGGTAGGTAGGTAGGTCCACAGGTGTGATCGATCAGTCAGTCAGGTGGATCAAAGGGAACACACAGGTGAACAAACCTCGGGCACTGCAAGTGAATCGGTTTACCTAGGATCGGAAGAATATCCCTAGCCCCCCAAGCAAGTTGGTGTGACGGATGATGTGTTGTCAAGTGGTGATTGTACAATGGACAGGCTCAAAGGAGATAAGGACTTTCTAGCTGGGTCTGGAAACTTCGTTCGTTGGGGAGTGGGGTGGGAGGAGGGGAGGGGGGCAGGGACTCTTCTCCTTTCCTTCACCAAAATGCACAGACTGAAAATTGCAAGACATGCGATTCCAAATCTGACTATTCATTTTGTCTTTGTGAAGGTGCCAATTGGGTAAAATAACAGATTTTTTCCCTGGGAAAGTAAGCGAGTACTCATTTTACGTTCGTGTCACACACACTAAAACACATTTGAACTATGTTTCTTGGGGATGGGGGAAGAGAAAACTCCAGAAAGTTATGTTTTTTTTAATATACGCACGCACGCACAATTTTCAAGGATGCGTCCGGGGATGGAAGGTGGGGGTGGGGGGACTCCAGAAAGAATAAATTTCCTTATGATCCATTTAAAAAAAAATTGTCTCACATAACTGGTCTGTGATGACTAGCTGCCACAGTTATACTTTTACTTTTTCTCTTTCTTCAACAGAGAGACAATTCTCTTTTTTTCATACTAATTGCAAAATCTAATCCTTCAATTCTCTCTCTTATTGCCAATGCAGAAAAGTAACCGTCAGTTCTGCTACGTGACTAAACACAAAAGTGAAACGTGACAGAAAACGTGTAGAAAAACAACATCTGCTGACTAATATCACCTAGATCTATATAATTTAAAGTGGAAAGACCTTGAATTAAAGAACACATACACGTCAGGAGTCTAGAATCTGACCACAAAATAAAAAGTTTCCTCCATTAAGACTTGCCACCTAAAAGACTATTCACGTCTTTCGCATACTCTTGTGCTATGTTAATACCGCAGTTTCGCTCGTTCGTTGAATAAAAGTTTGTTAC
>CM060326.1:8086216-8098716 GCA_030674155.1 Stramonita haemastoma | reverse complement strand
TAACACTATAATTATCATTCTTTCATGCAGAAATAGTAGTAGAAGAAAAAAACAAGAACAATATGTTATCATTCTTTCAGCTCGAATCTTTGCTCAGATTTAGATCTTTTAGTATTTTTTGATACAATAATGTTTAGAATTATTCGTGAATGAGTTTAAACATGGTAGATAAAAACTGTATGGGGTAGGCTTCTTGAGGATCATTTAAAAAGGTACAAAATCGACATACATCATCCAAAAGAAAGCACTTTTTCTGTACAACGGAGAAAGCCCTCTTCTTAATTAAAACAATTGCACCACTACCATCCCCAAAAAGAAAAAAAAGATAGAACAAAGAGAAACAGCCCCCATCTCCTTAAGAAAACCCTTAAAAACCAAACAAAATTACAACTACCTCTAGTAAGCAGGAAACCCCCCCCCCACCTCTATTGCACGTTTTTCCAAGCATATAATAAATGTAACAAGTATTTCAATGCTCTGCCAACATGTGACGAAAACAAAAAAACTAACACATATAGAGACACAGACAGACAGACAGACAGACAGACAGACAGACAGACAGACACAGATACACACACCCACGCACACGAAAGCACATTTTCCTGACTACTGATATAAATAACAGAAAAGGCAATGTAATGGAATTAACAGTCGCTAAAAACACTAACTACTTTTACAAAAGACTACACAGTCTACTGCTTTAGCAAGGAAAAAGACCCCCTGAATCCGATGCACAAAGTGACCTTCATCGCAACAATTGAAATGACTGCTTTAAACTGAACACTGTAAAAGCCATAGCACTAAGCCTTATACTGATAGTAGGCCAGAAGGAAAACTTTTCAGAGAGTACTTTCTTTACCTCACTAATGATTCAGAAACTACAGAAAACGCAGCGGAGCTGTAATTGCCTTCTTGTTAGAAGAGAAAATAGCTCTAGCTGGGTTTATGACTTTGGTACAAGCTCCCCTCTCTATCCATACACACTTTCCGTCTGTCTGTCTGTTTGTCTGTTGGCTGTCTCTGTCTGTCTGTCTGTCTGTCTGTCTGTGTATCTGTCTGTCTGTCTGTCTGTCTGTCTGTCTGTCTGTCTGTTGTCCGTCCGTCCGTGTGTGTTATGTATGTGTGTGGTGTGTATGTATGTATGTATGTATGTATGTATATTATGTATGTATGTATGTATGTATGTATGTATGTATGTATGTATGTATGTATGTATGTTTTTGTATACATGTATGTATGTTTTTTCCTTTCTCTTTCTCGCTCACTGCTTTCTCTATCTGTATGTCTGCCTGCCTCAATCTCTGTCTCTCCTTCAGTTACTCTATCAGTGTGTGTGTGTGTGTGTGTGTGTGTGTGTGTGTGTGTGTGTGTGTGTGTGTGTGTGTGTGTGTGTGTGTGTGTGTGTGTGTGTGTGTGTCTCCAGTCACAAAACAAAGTCTCCCCTACCCCCCCCCCTCTCTTTCTCTCCCTCTTACTCTCTCTCTTCTTTCTCTCTCTCTTTCATACTACAATCGTCCCTGGAGTTTTGTCATTATTTCCCCGTCAGCAGGAGGGCTGTACATAACGAGTGCAGCCAATTACAAAACCACCAGCATTCCCCCTTGGCTTGGCACCGCGCTCATTATGATCCTACACACACGTCCCACCCGACCAACGTGGGCACACGTTTTCATTATGTTTTGAACTCGTTCCCTAGTGAGACACAGGGGTGGCAAAGGGGTAGGTAGCCTACCTTTATATTTTCCTTCCTCTCAAGTCTATGGTATAGACGAGAATTAGATCGCAGACTGGGCGGGAATGATGAAAGTGATTAAAAGTTTTAGAGACCAGCGGGCCAGAATAAAGGACTAGCTAGCTTTTATCGGAGTTGTATGTTGTGGATAATGTGTTTTGGGTAGGAAAGTGGGGTAGGCACGGGTAAAGAGAGTTGTGTGGATTTTAAGAGGTGGTAGACATTTTCAGACAAGTGAGTACGGTACATATGCACCTGGATAGAAACTGGGGCATTTAGAGAGAGATCAAGCAGGGAGAAGTGAAGGGAGGAGGAGGGGAGTGATAGAAGGGGGTGGGATGAAGAAAAAAAATCAATAAAGTTAACCAAATTACTGCTAATGATGGAAAATAAATAAACAAAGAACATGACGACATAGTATTACACATAATCTACTCCAATCTGATGATGAATGAAAGATTATATACATATATATATTTATACAACACACACACACACACACACACACACACACACACACACACACACACACACATATATATATATATATATATAGATATATATAGATATATATAGATATATATAGATATATATAGATATATGTCTCTCTCTCTCTATATATATATATAAATATGGAACAATAACCTTGAATCGGTCTGGCTACTGACACATAGTACAAAAGACAAAACAAAACATCTCAGAGACCGAGTTGCTCGTACTGGCAACGATCACCAGAGAGAGGGAACAACTTTCTAAAGAAAGCTGAAAACCGCAAGGAGTGGAGGAAGCTGGCCGGCTACAAAATCTTCAGGGGTGCCCCAACCGGTCTCCTAGGCCACGGGGGTAAGTAGTTGTTGTTGTGCGTTCCCCAGCTTAACACTCTGGGGGTCACCCACAATATGCACTCTGACTACTCATCCCACCTGGGAATCACAGTGAGATAGATAGTACACTGATGAGAAGTTTGCGTGTATTCATGACTGTGTTCAAGTACCTCGCCATTTAGGCAGCCATACTCCGACTTCAGAGGAGCGGGGAAAAGTAAAGGTGAAGATGAAGAACCATTCTGTGTCATACCTTTCTCAGCTAGTGGACGTACATCACATTTCGTGATCCTGTTCTGAGTGTCAGACAGGTATAAAGTTCACACAACGCTTTCTCTTCCTCGCCACCCATTAACTTTTATCAGCGCCATAACCGCCTCAGGGCGTTGTCTTCTCCAATGGACAGACTGCGGTTTATTGCCCATCATATCACGGTATTAATCATACAGCCCCCTCAGTCCACACTGACTATCATCTTAGTAGGATAGGAATCACGTTTGTGGAGGTGACCATGACCCTTAGAGTCGCGCCCCTACAAAAGTTTTAAAAAAGAAAGATGTAAAAGTTTTATGACGTTTGTCAAAGAAGTTGTCAAAGTGACTATTTTTGGTGATTAGGGGCTGTAAAAATGTATTTTGATGGATAGAGCACAGCCACAGAATTATGCTCTCGTTTAGCGTTGTCAAGAGAGAGAGAGAGAGAGAGAGAGAGAGAGAGAGAGAGAGAAGAGAGAGAGAGAGAGAGAGAGAGAGAGAGAGAGAGAGAGAGAGAGAGAGGAGAGGAGAGGGAGGGAGGACGACACACATACACATATACATACACACTTCACCAATACACACCACCACACACAAACACACACACACACACACACACACACACACACACACGTACAACACACACACACACACACACCACACACACGTAACACAAAACACCACGATAACACACATACACACACGTCACACACACACACACATCACACACAAAAACACACACACACACACACACACACACATACACACACCACACACACACACACACACACACACACCACACACACACACACACACACACACAAACACACCCCACCTCTGTACTAACACCCAACGTTGTATCAAGTAACACGAAAATGTATTTTCAATCACTACACCCACTCTGACACCACACAATGTTTCTGATTACCAGGACTCATCTTGGTCATCTGCCTCCTGTTTTTCACTAACCATCAGACGTAGTGTGGCATATAGGGAAGTTTCTGTACCCAGTGACCTCTCTTGAGAAAAACCCCCACAAACTGAAACTGAACTTGAAACTGCTAGAGCTGCTTGTCTTCACTGTGCTGCGTTCATTGTCAAACTAGATTCCACTTTTCACCCTGATGCTGCTTTCTCCTGGTGAAAAAAAATCCCAACAAAACCAAACCACATTGTCTAGCCACAGTGAGACGCTACCTATTTTTTCCTTTCTACTGTGTGGATTTAATTTTCTTTTTTTTCCGTTTTCATTTTCATACCACTTTAAGTCTCTGTGTGAAGTTCGGGCTACCCTCCATGGGAAGAGCGTGTCACCACAAGAGCAGCGCCACCCATTCTTTCTTTTCTTGTCTGCAACTGTATTTGTTTCCCTATTATCAGGGTGGCTTTTTTCTACAGAAATTTGCCAGGCACAACTCCTTTTTGTCATGGGTTTTGGTTGAGACGATCAACTGAGGTCCCGATTGCAACTCTCATTTAGCGCACGCAGAAGAACCAACGGCAACAAGAGCGTTGTCCCTGGCCAAAATTTTATAGAAAAAAGCCACTCTGATAGGGAAACAAACTCACATGCAGACAGGAAAAGGGTAAAAAAATCCATAATGGCTGGTGCTGTTTTTGAGGCAACGAGCTCTCCCAGTTCAGAGCAGCTCGAATTCCAGGCAGAGAAATCTGCCATGACTTAAAAGTTGTAGACAACTATGGACGGGATTCGAACCATCGACCCCAGTCTGGTCGCATGATCATCTCTAGGTCACCAAACCATCGGCGACCATGGCCCGGAAACTCATCCAACCTTGTAGTGGAGCTCTAGCCGAGACAACCCCCCTCCCACCCACCCAAAACAACACCAAGCAAACAAACAACAAAAAACCGAAAAAAATATTTCTTCAATCCTTGAGGTCATCGCACGGATAAAGCAGCTAATGAACAAGCGGGCAAAAAAAAGTCTATTGTTGGTGTCTTCTACTTTCTCAAATGCTAAGACAGCAACTAGATCTATTGTCGTTGTATTATTATGAGCAAGAATGCGTTGCGCTGTCGTTAAGCACTGACAAGTCAGGCTCAATGCATCTGACTTCGGCGTGGGAGAGAACTGTTGTCTTTTAAGTCTCTCTGAAAAAAGGGCAGGGAATGAACTAAGAAGGCAGAGAATAGACATGAAGGAGATGAAAGGATGAAAAGGAACAAGGATAAACAAAAAAGGGGATAGAAAAGTGGAAATTCCTAGCACAGAATTTCCAGAAGGTGGGGATGCTATTTATACTGACAGGCCCGAGGCACACACACAAGGGATTGTTAGTGTCTAAAGCCGGCCCACACTGGATGATAACGCGATGTCTGCAACATTTCACACGGCACCACTCCTAACGAAATAGCATGAAAGAATAGCAAAGAGGCGAACCAAACAAAGTTAACAGGTATAACTAGACAAAAACAAAAATCGTGTTGAAAAATCAGGAACGAACAAACGTGCACGCACAATTGCACACCGAAAAACACACTAAACACATGCACGCACACATGTACAAACCACGCACGCACGCACGCGCGCGCGCGCGCGCGCACACACACACACAGACACACTCACACACCATAGAATCTCTGACTATCTGATTGTCATATATGTGTGTATGTCTCTCTCTTACACCTATACCTAACAAAGGGAGAAAGAAAGAAGCACTGAGTCACACCAACACAATCTAACCAGATGCCACAGGACGAGTAGATGCCGCATTCATTCATCATAGGCGACAACACACACACACACACACACACACACACACACACACACACACACACACACACGCGCATGCACGCACGCACGCACGCACGCACGCGTGCACGCACACACATGTGCCAACGCAGCAGAACATCTAAGCACACGGTAAATCCTGTCCGCTTTTCGTAAGAGTAGGCATCGTGTGCCGGTGGGACAGATGACAAGATTTACAAAACTGCATACACACGGGGACTGGACGTAAAACACATGAGTGTTATTCCCTTATCCCTGATAGAAAAGATAAATAATAAATAAACAACACACACACACAAACACCCCTCTCTCTCTCTCTCCCTCCTCTCTCTCTCGCCCCCCCTCCGCCACCATCCTACACCGCCCTCCCGCCCAAGAAAAACTAAAGCAATAAAAAACAAAAAAATCCCAAACCAAACCTAATCCAACCAAACATCAACAACAACAAAAACCACACACACAACAAAAAATGCACCAACAACGACAATAAAATCACGACCCCCCAAAACAATGAGTCACACCACACACAGCCCGAAACAGATGCTACCTACAGAATGACACGCGAACATCACCTTCATTCATTCATCACATGGTGACAACAAGTCCGCCCCCCTCCCCCCTCCCTTTGACGCTGTGCCGTGGGATATTTAACGGGCAGACACCGCTACAGGTATGTGGCAGGTAGTTAAGTTCAGAGATAACGGACACCGCTAGTCCATTAGCTCCCAGAGAGCAACGGGCATTCCACATAGCCTGTTTGTAGTCTGTAATGCATTATCCCATCCTCCACGTTCTTCTAGTTCAAAAAACACACCTTAGCCCATTGTTTTGTACCGCAGCCCCTCGCTGTGTGTGTGTGTGTGTGTGTGTGTGTGTGTGTGTGTGTGTGTGTGTGTGTGTGTGTGTGTGTGTGTGTGTGTGGGGTGTGAGTGTGTGTTGTGTGTTGTTGGGGTGTGTTGGGGGGGCTGCACAATGAATGTTCGCATTGGATTCCTAGTTGGGCTGGCATCGCTAATTACTGAGTGCACACACACAAAACACATACACAACACATACAAGCAGAGAGAGAGAGAGAGAGAGAGAGAGAGAGAGAGAGAGAGAGAGAGAGAGAGAGAGAGAGAGAGAGAGACGACAGAGAGAGAGAGAGAGAGAGAGAGAGAGAGGAGAGAGAGAGAGAGGATCTTCCATCAAGATCCTTTACAGAACTGCTTTCCTACACGTGGACAGTTTGTATATACATCTATCATGTTTCCTGTCATTTCAAATTATCTTTGATACCAAACACTCACTGCAAAGTAAAAGGAAACTGTATTTTTCCTGTGATTTTCCAAGCGAAACGAAATGAAATGTTACCTCACTAGTAAATGTAAGCTATCTAGAGCGCAGTGGAGGGAACAGAGGGCTTCAGTTCATTTTCAATGGGCGCATTCCTCTCTCCACCAGAGTGCCGGAGGTCACAAGATGGTGATATTATAGTCCTCTTGCTTACTGAAGGTGAAATTCCTTCACGCTTGGCAGTTTGAAATTAAATAACACGGGTAGGTGTTTTCAAATCTTCAAATGTTTTGCAGATATCAGGTTCCTAATAGGACGACCAAGGTAAAAATCCAAACCACAAACAAGAAAAAACGAATCACAAACCCTAGTATCAAAAACAATAACTGCAAAAAACGAAATTAAACAAAAAAAATTTAAAATATTAAAAAAAAATCTTGAATAAAGAACCCTACACCCCGCCTTCTCCCTCCCCCTCCCACTGTGTCACATGTAAACACACAAACACATACACAGACATACACTCGCTCGCTCTCTCTCTCCTTCTCTCTCTCTCTCACACACACACACACACACACACACACACACACACACACACACACACACACACACACACACACACACACACACACACTCTCTCTCTCTCTCTAAAAATGTTAGTCAAATGGTTGTAATGCTCGTCTCCTGGCGAGGGGTCTTCAGGTTCAAATAACACCCAACCCAACCCTTCTAAATCTTGAGAATCGGATATGGAACTTTACTAATTGTTTGGAACATAAGTTGTGCAATTCTAATCATTCCATGTTTCTTAAGTCACCAACTCGGAGTATATACGGTGTTTTGTTTTTCTAGGCGCTCAGTAAATCTCGTAATTAAAGCCAAAATGCAATGAAACACTGTTCCCGTTTATTGCCTCTGAATAATAGGACGCATGGTGTTCTTTGTTTGGAACAGAATTGTGCCAAGCTATCATGTCTTATCATCTTACTTAGACAATGTATACTATAATATTGCCTACACCTGACGATCGTTTGTATAGCACCACACGAACTGAAGTGTAATTTCTGTCTCTCTCTTTATTCTCTTTATTTTCTTTTTTTCGAGATTGAATCTTCTTCTTTTCCATCCGTCTCTCTTTATCAATTTTGTATATTGTCATCTGTTCCACCGCACACAATGCCTCTTTACAAAGCGCGCGAGCGCAAGTGTATGTTGTTGTCGTTAATGGCTGCGTGCGTGCGTGTGTACACATGCCTCCACCAGAACGTATACATAATTATATTAGATATTTAGATTAATAAGCGCAGGCTGAGATATAAAAATGATCATGCAACAGAACACTCATACAAATCTGATAACGATTAGTTCTCTAAGGCAAGTATGAGGGCAAAGGAAAAGAGGCAGACCACCAACATCCTACATGGCAAACATCACTGAGAAAGTGGTCTGGGAGGGCCACAGAAGATCGTACCTAGAACTCAGCAGAGACAGAGAGAGAGATGGTGAACGGGGTAGCATTACTTTGAGCTCCTACCGGTCGATTGCGCGATGGAGACAGGTGACAGGTGAGACACAGGGAACCCAGAAGAAAAGAACGTTTATAGCCTTAAACACACCCAATCCCTGTCCTTTACCCCATATAACCATCAACCTTCCTCTCATTGCTACCCTATTTTAGAGATCATTAACAAACATAAAGGAGACATTATTGATACTGACCGACTGACCGACAGCAACCGACATAATTACACACTTCGTGACTGTTCCAGAAGCTCTTCAGAACAAAAAGTGACCACAAGGACGATTTATCATACAGCTAGATGACAAGCTGATGATACTTCACTATATTTACAACCATGTGGATTTAGCTACTTTGCAGCACTTTCCCACTTAACCACTGGCAAAGAGTGAATGGAACATGCTCGATAAGAACTCTCCAGCTGAGAATGGACCACTTCAACCCAACCTGGCTGTTTATGACTCTCATCTACACAGCTATTTCCAATAAAAAAAAGTCCTCAACACATTATTATGAGCTCGTGTAGGCGCATGCGCGTATACATGTAAGTTTTTGTGCTTTACACACAAACTATATATATATATAATATATATATATATATATATAATATAGAAACACACATAATACATACATGTATAGATTCACTGATGCACATGTATACTTTATACTTGCACACACACACACACACACACACACACACACACACACACACACACACACACACACACCACACACACACACACACTCACACACACACACAACACAACACACAACACTACACACACACCACACACACTCACATCACACACAACACAACACAACACACACCTTACACACACACATAACACAACAACACAGTCTAACATTTTCTGCCAGCCTATCAGGTTGAACCATTGATCTGTTGCAACAAACCTGGGTCAACAGCACCCTCTGTCCCACCACAACACTCTAAAACACGGTCTGCATGGCAGCCACAAAGAGTACCCACTATCGGTCGGCACTGCGCAACCTTTCGCAGCTAACCTACAATCCCAAGATAAACGACGGTCTCATTTCCACTGGTTGGTCTAGTATCATTCCCATTATTGAGAATGCGTACATGTACACGCTTGCTCGCAAAGCTCATTTGAACAGTGTGCGCGTGCGCGTGAGCTAATAGTAACGACCACGCGTGTACGGGTACATGGAACACACACACACGCGCACACAAACACACGCACACCAACACACGCACACACGCACGCACGCATAACACTTATATCTATCTATCTATCTATCTATCTATCTATCTATCTATCTATCTATCTATCTATCTATCTATATGAACAAAGAGATTCACAGAAACAAAGACAGATGTATATATAACAACAGACAGACAGACAGACAGACAGACAGACACACACACACACACACACACACACACACTTTCTCTGGAAACGTAAAAAGTGACTCATGGAAACACTGATATAATGAGGACACAAACGGAGTCCACAAACATACATGATGGTGTTGTGTGTGTGTGTGTGTGTGCGCGCGCGCGCGTGCTTGTGTGTTTGTGTTATTTATTTTTATTTATTTTATTTATCTTTTATATCGAGGATAACAGAATAAGCAATCATATGCTTTTTTCATCGGTCCCGTGTGTATGCAGTTTGTAAATCATGTCATCTGTTCCCACCGGCACACGATGGCCTACTCTACGAAGCGAACAGGATTTAACGTGTGCGCAAGATGTTCTGCTTGCGTTCGCACACGGGCCTCGGTTTAAAGTCTCATCCGAAGGACTTGTGTGCGTGTGTGCGTGTGTGTGCGTGTGTGTTGTGTGTGTGTGTGTGTGTGAGAGAGAGAGAGAGAGAGAGAGAGAGAGAGAGAGAGAGAGAGAGAGAGAGAGAGAGAGAGAGAGAGAGAGAGAGAAATTGATGGTGTGTTTGTGTGTGTGTGTGTGTGGTGTGTGTGTGTGTGTGTGTGTGTGTGTGTGTGTGTGTGGTGTGTGGGTGGTGTGTATTGTGTGGATGTCTATTGTGTGGGTGTTTATTGTGTGGGTGCGCACTGTGTGTTGCGTGTATTGTGTATATACTTTGTATGTGTTATTGTGTGTGTGTTTTTTGTGCACGTGTGTGTTGTGGGAAAGAGTCCTGCAGAGCCACACAAAACTATTTTGGTAGAACACAAGAGGTTTTATGTGCTGTCAGTGTAACAGGTGCTCTCTCTCTCTCTCTCTCTCTCTCTCTCTCTCTCTCTCTCTCTCTCTCTCTCTCTCTCTCTCTGCGTCTGTCTCTGGTTGTCTCTGTGTCTGTTACACATACATACACACACAACATACACACACATACACACACACTCCACTTTCTCTTCTCCCACACACACACAACACACACACACACCTCTCTCTCTCCTCTACACACACACAACACACACACACACACACACACACACACGCAGTGCGCGCGCGCGCACACAGACACAGACACACACAACACACACACACACACACACACACACACACCCAAGCGGTCAGAACTCACTGAGGATTCCAGGTGTAGCCAGTCAAAGTCACGGCAGCTGGCTTACCTGGCTGCTGCTGCTATCTGACCCAGAAGAAGACAACAACCCGAAACCTGTTCTGCCGCGTCCACTGAGACATCGTGAATCCCCCACACATCCACACCCCATACACATTAAGCTACAACTCAAAACATTCCTTCTCGCTGCCTTCTTTTTATATATGCGGCTCTACAACCTCATAACTTCAGAACGTACACTCACACACAGGTAAACCCCCAAGTTCTCAAAAAAAGTTGCGAACACACGCGATTGAGACATAAACTTCAGGCGATGTTTTTGTTGTTCTTTTTTCTTGTGACCCACTAACAAAACAATATAAACACTTGAGAGAAGCACAGCGGGATACGAAAACGAAAACTCATTCAATCTGTTCGGCACCTGAACACCCCCTGAACCTCGCTCTTCGCTTCACCAGTGTCTCCTTAACACTTGAGGATTAAAACAAACCTCAATTCTTCCTCTCCCCCAAGCACAAAAACTTCGCACACCCTCCGCGCGCGTACCAAGGGAGACAAGTGTCGTCTGCTTCAGTGCAGCAATTAGCCTGAGAGCCAATGGCGTGGCGCAAAAAGGGAGGTGGGGTTTGTCTTTTGTGGGTCAGGGACCGATGTGCACGTTCAGGTGGAATGCACAGACGGCCATGTGGTGGTGGTATGTTTAGTTTTTGCAGGGGAAAAAACCTGAAGACAGAAGCCTACCTGGTTTTTGTTACTCACCACCCCAACCACCTATCTCCCCACCCTTTTCAATTTAATCACGATTTTTCACAAAATTATTTTGATTCACTGTTTCATCTTCAGTGTTGCGAAGTTTCTACTTAAAATATATTCAGTATAATTATCTAGTTTTCGAAACACCTTTAAAGAAACATACAAACACTGAAGAAGTATTCATAACTTTCAATGATTATAGTAAGGCCTTTTACAGTGTCCATCACCACGGTCTGTTTATTACAATATTAACGATGCGATTTCCAAAACATTTGGTCTCACTCATAACACAATTGTATCTAGATGATGCGGCAACTATCCAATGGAATGGCGAACACTGCAAATTCTTAGTTAAAGAAGGGTTTTCGCCACATTGGCCCCGCATCTTATCTTATACATCGTACATAGGAAAATGAGCATGAGGGACAGACATTGATGGCATGAGCATTAAAATAGCAGGCAGAAACATCATTACCCTCAGGTACGCTGATGATACAGCACTTATGGCTAATGATATCACAAGCATGAGAAGAATTCTCCACAGTTATTGAAGAGGGCAACAATCAACTGCCTAAAAGATCAAAGGGATGCGCATTGATGGTACAGTCACCCTGCAAAATATCAAAACCAACAGGAAAAATCTGGAACACGCTCCGAACTTCATATATTAAGGTTTTGTGAAGGAATGATAACTCATGTCTGTAAGACATCAAGGCTAAAATCGTATGACTAAGCAAAAGAGGATTCAATTAAATAATATTCGGAAAGACAGAGGTAGATCTATATCTAAAGATATCAATATCAAAAGTTTCAAAACAGTGTTACGATATTGGTCAGAAAGCCTGGACACTACAAAAATAGGAAAG
>CM060326.1:8066216-8081216 GCA_030674155.1 Stramonita haemastoma | reverse complement strand
ATCATTTTGGTCATGTTCAGTTGCACCAACCATACGTAGCCAGAAATTATTTTTCACATGCTTCACATGGCCAATGGTTTTTACATCAACACGGATGTAAACGTGACCCTATATAACCGTAATAAAATAATCGCAATAAAGAGATCTTAATTAGGTAAAGACTCAGTCGAGACTGCGAACATAAAAAGAGTGTTACTGGAAAATCCGCTGAGTTTGACCTAATTCACACATTCGCAGAGATGAAGGAAAATTGTCAGATTTAAGAATCATTAATTGTTTGTCATGCGATTCCGAGATGGAGAGTGACACCTTTACAGTTGAACACATGGATGTTTCATCCCAGTTATGGTACACAGAATTCCACAGGAAGTTTCTAGACTAGAAGGGAGCTGTTTTTGTGGCTTTAAAGCTTGACCAGTTTACGACAATGACCACTTAACGACACCACCAACGGAGCCAGGGTCTTACCTTACGCTGGTCAAGCTTTGCGTGGCTTTGGCCCTTAGGATTATCTCTTGGTCAACAACATTGGACAGGCTGTTAGCCACTGGCCATGCATGTGGAATGGAAGCACAGAAAGAGAAAGAGCGGGGGGAGAGGGTGAGATATAGGAAGGGCAGAGAGGGAGAGAGAAGTCACAGAGAGAGAGGGAGAGTCACAGAGAGAGAGGGAGAGTCACAGAGAGAGAGGGAGAGTCACAGAGAGAGAAGAGAGAGAGAGAGAGAGAGAGAGAGAGAGAGAGGAGAGAGAGAGAGAGAGAGAGAGAGAGAGAGAGAGAGAGAGGAGAGAGAGAGAGAGAGAGAGAGAGACAGGACAGACAGACAGACAGACAGACAGACAGACAGACAGACAGACAGACAGAAACAGGAATCTGGTAAGAAGGGACAGGGGGAGGAAGGTGAATCAGAAAGAACACACACACACACACACACACACACACACACACACCACAC
Organism: Stramonita haemastoma; assembly: GCA_030674155.1. Classification (NCBI taxonomy): domain Eukaryota; kingdom Metazoa; phylum Mollusca; class Gastropoda; order Neogastropoda; family Muricidae; genus Stramonita; species Stramonita haemastoma. The sequence continues at coordinate 8,080,263 of CM060326.1, read as the reverse complement.
ACACACACACACACACACACATACATACACACACACACACACACACACACACACACACACACACACACACCACACACACACACTACATCCTATACGAATGTAAGTTACGAAAGAACATTCATGATCATTATTTCTGAGAAAAGGGGATCTGTAACGTGAGCAAGCAGATTGCACACTGCATTCCTACGTCATCCTTTACTTGGCAGTGAGGTGAACAAGGAACAGGTAAATACGACATTACCATTATATACTTTTTACTTTTTCAATTTCTTCCCTCATTTCATTCATTGTTATGTTCTAATACATGATATTAAAGTCTACTGCTGACTCAATAAAACAACTCAATATGATGTTTGTATTTTCATTCTTTTAATTTCCTATTTAAAATTGTTTATTCCTTGTTAAGCTCTAATATATGATACTAAACCTTACTGTTCACTTTCAACACTCCCCTACCCCACCTCTCTCTCTCATTCTCTCTCTACCTCTCTTATGCGCTCACACACACACACACACACACACACACACACACACACACACACACACACACACACACACACACACACACACACACATTCTTACAAATATCTTCGTCATGTATATACATATCTTAAAAATCCGATTACAACAAAAAAAATCAAAACATAAGACAAATAAATAGACAAAAAAACCCCACAAAACCAAAACCACACACAACAAAAACAAAAACAAACGAACAAACAGCGCAAACCTTACCGTCTTAAATTGGGCATGCTGACGACAACAGTATCAAATAGTCCAAAAACGACAAATGATGAAGGTTATAGAAAACGAAAAAGATCCCACAAATCACCGTTCTTTCCACCCTTCACAATCATCGACACATATCACAGTTTTCTCCCACACACCCAAATATCCGAACTTGACCATCACGAGTTAGAACTTTTTTTTTTAGATCGTTAAATCAAGGTTATGATAATCACACAGAGACACTTCAGTCACGGGTAGATTCCAGAAGTGACGAGCAGTGACACACTTCACACCAGTAGGCTATCCCATCATACACCTAAACTGCCCACTACTTTTACTACCTGTACTGCCAGTGGTCAAACAATACCCCACCTGCCGACACCTGCACACCTGGCTATGTATAGCACAAGCCCTCTTGCTTAGGCTACTGACCACAGCAGAGCTTTCCTTGACCTTTTCTGGGGGTCAGGTTTGTGTGACCGCCTCCGGGCTTCTTGCGCGCGTGCGTGTGTGTGTATGAGTGCGCGCGAATGTGGTGTGTGTGTGTGTGGTCGGTGTGTGTGTGTGTGTTGTGGTGTGTGTGTGTGTGTGTGTGTGTGTGTGTGTGTGTGTGTGTGTGTGTGTGTGTGTGTGTGTGTGTGTGTGTGAATGTAGTGTGTGTGTGTGTATGTAGTGTGTGTGGTGTGTGTGTGTGTGTGTGTGTGTGTGTGGTGTGTGTGTGTGTGTGTGTTGTGTGTGTGTGTGTGTGTGTGGCTGTTGTTGTGTGGGGTGAGCGAGTATGTTAGTATGGTATGCACCGATTTCTGAGGGACGCTGATTGCTTCAACCTTGCGTGTCAGTCTTCCGTGGGTTTCTTTGCTTTTCTTCTATGACTCTCTGTCTCTGTCTCTGTGTCTCTCTCTCTGTCTCTGTCTGTCTGTCTGTCTGTCTGTCTGTCTGTCTGTCTCTCTCTCTCTCTCTTGACTCTCCTTACCAGTACCCTGATTTCTTAACACAGAGTCATACTTCTGTTGTTTTTTTCTTTTAGCTTTCCACATACTTTATGCTCTTGAAAATAAAGATAATAAATCATATAAACGTGGTTTTGTTAACACGTAAATGGATTATTGTGACTGCCATTCATGGGATGATTAAAGTGTTTTTGACTTTACCTTAATGTGACTGGACTATGATGATCTGCACTACTGCCTCCCCCCCCCCCCCCCCGCCATAGCAAAATGTTTTAATTTCTCATGGGTGGGGCTTAGAATAAGCTTAGCTTGATGCCTTTGCCCTGCTGTATTGTTGTCTTATTGATGCTGTGCGTGGACTGATTAAACTGTGGTTAATATTTTATAAGCAGCTTTAATAAAAATGTGCCCAAATAATTTAAAGAATTCATGCATAGTTTCACAGCAAAACTAAAATAAGACTCGCAAAAGAAACAGTATTTTCGAAAGAGATACTAGTAAGGTCAATTTGAGCTATCTGTTTTTTTTTTTCAAGTGATAAGTTCTTTAAGTCTATGGCTTATGACTTTGTGAAGGAAAAAGTATTGAATTTTTCACGTCCTCTGTGCTAAATATTGGTAGTCAGAATTTTATTGTGCCAGGTTGACGCAGAGCCTTTGCTCTCCACCATAAAGAGGAGAAAGCTGATGTGGTTTGGTCACACCACAAGACACAACACCCTAGCAAAAACCATCTTGCAAGGAACAGTCGAGGGCAAGAGAAGAAGAGGCAGCCAAAAGAAATCATGGGTTGACAACATCAAAGACTGGACTGCCCAACCCCTGCAACGCCTCCTACTAGCCACACAGGATCGTGAAGCATGGAAAAAGATCTCCGTTGCGTCTTCTCTCATGTCCCCCTACGTCCTTTGGGACATGGGACTGAGTGAGTGAGTGAGTGACGCAGATAGCGTGTTAAGTTTAATTTGCCCACTACGTTCTTATAATGATACATAACCAATTCTGTCACTCAATTCTTGTACTTCCTTTCGGTTTATAAAGATTATATTCAACTTGAATCTTGATCAATAAAACTAGTTATTTATCGTCAAAAGTCCTTCATAGTAGTCTCAGACTACAAACGAGGTCCTGTGAGCGACGCACGCAGAACATCTTGCGCACACGTTACAACCCGTTTCGCCTTTCGAAAGAGTATGCCACTGCGGTATGGGAGGGCATGGACGACAAAATTTTAAATGCACATGCACAATTGTGTTGTGTTTAGACACCATCCCCGAAGTCGGAATGCAGCTACCTTAATGGCGGACAAAAACGTCCCCCCACCCCATTTTAGGAAGTCGCATTCCGACTTTGCAGATGGGATACAAACGAACACAGCACATGTATGCACGAGTTTTTAAAAACAAAACTGTCATCCATTCCTACCAGCACGGAATGGCCTACTCTTCCGAAAGGTGGAACAAGTTGTTAACGTGTGCGCAAGACGTTCCGCCTGCATTCGCGTATAGGGCCTCGGTTTATAGTCTCACCCGAAGGACTCTGAGATTCAGAACCTAGATTTTTTTTGTTATCAAAACTGAAGAAAGGGTGAGGCTGGGAATCGAAGCCAGAACATCAAGGTTTACTTGTCAGGCAGGTGAATGTCTTAACAGTCCGGCCACCTTCTTTCTTTGCGAGAGTTTATTAAAAAAAATTGTCCAAAACAAGTCTGCTTTTTCTCTTCTCCCTGCCCATTCGTGTTCTTCCCTTCCCCACCTCTAACCTGTAGAAGTGGCCTACACACACACACACACACACACACACACACCACACACACACACACACACACACACACACACACACACACACACACACACACACACACACACACACCTTGTAGCGCGTTATGTAAGCATTTATATAATAACACCCAGACATGATCTCATAATCATTAATAGCCAGCCAGACAGGTGACTCGAACCAAAGCTCATATGAACAAAACGTCAAGCACGCTATGTTATGTGGGTTTTTGGACTGTTGTTGTTGCTCTGTTGTTATACACGTCGTGTGCAAAAAGATAAGTGCGATTAAATAAAAATTAATGGCAATGCAAAAATTTCAACCTTATGGTGTGTGTGTATGTGTGTGTATGTGTGCGTGTGTGTGTGTACGTGTATGTGTGCGTGTGTGCGTGTGTGTGTGTATGTGTGTGTGTGTGTGTGTGTGAGTGCGTGTGTGTCATGGGTCTTACTTTAGGCTATTGTACACCATTTGAAACGTAAATAGCCCACTAAAATGTGTGTATCAGAACAGAAGTATGTTAAAAATATTATGGAAGATTTCCAGCCGCTCTTTTCACAACGTGAGTCGTCGATTCGCTCTGCAGCAAAATGGCTGAAGCTAGTTTTGTCGCGATGACAATCGAGACGATACCTCTAACACACACAGAAACAGAGGAATGCAGACACAGACAATCAGATACAGACAGACAAACAGAGACAGACAGACGGACAGACAGACGGACAGACAGACGGAAAGACATACATACATACATACATACGATACATACATACATACATACATACTACATACATACATACATACATACTACATACATATACATACATACATACATACATACAACAACAGACAGACAGACAGACAGACACACACACACACACACACACACACACACACACGTGCGCGCGCGCGCGCACGCGCGTGCACACGCATTTACACCGAAACTTACCGCTGATTATCTTGAGATGCGCTATGCGTGGACACACTTTGGTTATCCTGAAAAATAAACGTTTCAATATATCGAATCGATACTTTAATGCTTCTTGTTCGCCTATGTAAATAAAATGAATGCCCCACTCCCTCTTCCCCTGTGTGTTGTGTGTGTGTGTGTGTGGTGTGTGTGTGTGTGTGTGTGTGTGTGTGTGTGTGCGTGTGTGCGTGTGTGTGTGTGTGTGTGTGTGTGTGTGTCTGTCTGTCTGTCTGTCTGTCTGTCTGTCTGTCTATCTGTCCTCTTTTTTTATTATCTCAGATTATTTTTAAATCAATTTTTTTTAGCAAAATTCTTGTGGGGCACGTAAAGAATTTCATAAATACCAGATAAAGAAGAGAGTACCTGCTACCTTTGACTACAGATATATTGAAAGTACAGAAAATGTCACACTCTTTCCCGTGATGATATCTCCTTTTGCGCTATGATCCAACCAATGCAGTATCGCAGAAATGGCAAAAATAATAACGGTGACAGCTTGCTTGCTGAATGTATCAAGTTAACAAGAGCTGGCTTCCAACACGAGTTAGGAGGCTTGTTCAGTGTACTGAAGAGTGCTGCACAATGTGTGACCTTGGTTTCCAGTTTTCATGGGGTCCGTGGTTGTGTGATAAGCTATTAATTAAATAGGAAATTCTAAACGCCAGTGTTCATTTAACAAAAAAAAAAACCGCTTTAAACCATGGACTGGTTTTTCCTGACTTCTCTAGCTCTGGATTGTCTGTTAATTATACAAGAAATAACAATTATCTCTATGTGTGTCTCTCTGTGGGTCTTTGTGTCTTTTGTGTGTGTGTGTGTGTGTGTGTGTGTGTGGTGTGTGTGTGTGTGTGTGTGTGTGTGTGTGTGTGTGTGTGTGTGTGTGTGTGTGTGTGTGTGTGTGTGTGTGTGATGTGTGTTGTGTGTGTGTTTGTGTGTGTTTATTTGTCTCTGTCTTTCTCGTGAGAGAGAGAGTGTATGTGTGTGTATGTGTGTGTGTGTGTGTGTGTGTGTGTGTGTGTGTGGGTGTGTGTGTGTGTTCGCGCGCGCGCGCGCGCCACGCGCTACTATCAGCTCTCAAAAACAAAATAGATAACGTAGAGTCATTTTCATTTACCCTCCCCCCCCTTATTTCTACTGTAAATCAAAGCATGTATTAGATAAGTAGCCTTCATTTATTTGATCATTCATTCATTAACACTTTTGTTTTCATTCACAGCCCCTACGCAGAGTTTTTATGATTGCTTTAGTGTTCAGCTGATAGATCTAGTATTTGATTACATGAGCTACACAGCCAGTTTTCAAAACGATTTTACAACATTGCGTTCACTGCAGCACTGCCTCTTAACAATGACGTTTCTCACTGGTTTAACAATGCATGTCACAAGCTGACAGCGTTCGAATGTTTTGACAGAACTTGCATAACACAAAGATTTTTGACACATGCTAAAACGGGGCTGTAATACGCCAGAATGCGCTATCTGTAGTTACTTATCTTGGACATTACACGAATAAAAACAAAAACGACACACTAACTTGTGCGCGCACACATACAGACACATATACACCTCTTTCGCCAGCGCATTTTGCTTGAATAAGCACTTTTATTTTCCCCATATGACCCTCTTCCCTCCCTCACCTACACATATACATAATAAGCATACACTCTCACACCTACATTACATAAGTATTTATTACATATTAATAAGCAATTGCAGGCGCACAAGTATTTCAGGATGAACGTGCATGCGCGCGCGCGAACATACACACACACACACGCACATATACTCTCTCTCTGACACAGACACAGACAAAACAGACAGACAGACAGACACACACACACGCACGCAAGCACACACACATACACACACTCTCTCTCACACACACATCCACCCACCCACACCCACCCACAACACACACACACACACCCCAACACACACACCAGACAAACCCAACCCCCACCCCACCCCCCAAACACCCCCCCCCAACCACCCCAACCCGAACACACTAAAAAAAACCCGACTCAAACAAAACCTCTCACCTCCCCTGCTCTAGGCGTCTCCAGCATCAGCGAGCCTCTAGGCGTGGACGAAGCGAAGACACTGATGTCCTCATAGGTGTTGTCCGAACACAGCGAGCTGCGGTTAGACCCGTAGTTGAACGACCCCGAACTCCTCAACCGACTCCACTCCGTCTCCTTCCGAGAGCGGTTGACCTCCACCTGCTCGGCGCTGGACGAACGCGAGCAGATGGAACTGGTCCTGCGAAGACTGTCCGCCCTCTTGGCCAGGGTGGCGTTAGTCTTGGAGATGAGGTCTGCTACCGTGTCCGAGCTCTTCGGCTGAGACAGACTGTCCGCCCTCTTGGCCAGAGTGGCGTTGGTCTTGAAGATGAGGTCTGCTACCGTGTCCGAGCTCTTCGGCTGAGACAGACTGTCCGCCCTTTTGGCCAGAGTGGCGTTGGTCTTGAAGATGAGGTCTGCTACCGTGTCCGAGTCTTCGGCTGAGACAGAGGCGGAGGCTGAGAGGCGCGCGGCGTGGATGGCGCGGACTCGCTGATGGAGGACTCCGCGGAGTGGAAAGACAGCCCCTTGCGCTGGAGGTAGTTGACGACAGCCTGGTGCTGGATCTGCTTCAACTCGGGCCCTGTGGGGTTGTCCAGGAGCAGTAGCGGGGAGCGGGGGGTGTCTGAAGGGGTGGCCACCCCGTCCACCCGGCACGAGATCTCCGAGCCCACCCCGGAGTCCATGCTGCCGTCGAAGAGGCGGGGAGGCCGCTGCGAGGAGAACGACTCGTGCATCTTGGCCGAGCGGTCGCCGGGGGTCAGGGTCTGCTCGGACGCGGTTCGGTTCTGGAAGTGGCCTACCCTCTTGACCAGGTCGTCCCGCCAGCTGTCCTGGGACTGCGCGGTGTCGGAGATGTCCCCGTGCGTCTTGTGGCGCGTCAGCTCTCCGGGCCGCTGGGGTTTGAACCCCGGGGTCAAGGCCGAGTTCCCTTCCTCTTTGATCTGACCTAGCTGCAGGGGGTCTGCCGCGGTGGGTTTGCCTCTCTCTGCGGGGTCCCCGGAGTCCTTAGGGAGGGTGAGCACATCCCCGTCGTCGTAAACCCCGTAGGCCATTTTCATGGAGGGCTTCCTTCCTATCTCGGTGCTGGATTTCTTGGCTCCCTCACTGTGTGTGGAGGTGTCTGTCAGCGCTTTGTCCCTGTGGCTGCCTGCTGGCCGCTCGCTCAGCACCGAGTCCACGGACTGCGTTCTGCTGTGCGGCGACAGAGCCACGGGGCCATAGGCACCCGACGTGCCGACACTGGGCGGGAAGGCTCCCCCCGCTTTAGAGTACCTCTGACTAAGATTCTCCGCAGAGCTATTACGAGGACTGGGAGAAGGCGAGTGAAACATGCCCGAATCCCGACCCGACTCCGAAGGCGAACGCCGCGAGTGGGTAGAGGAGGGCTCCGGGTTGAGCGACTCGTGGGACTGAGCCAGTGAGCGGCCCATCGCCGGCATGCTGGTCTCGCGCTGGTGACTGATGGCCGACAGGGATTTGAACTTCTTGGACTCCTGCAGGGGTCGGGGCGAAGCCCTGGAGAAATAGTCCTGGATGGGTTGACCTCCCTGACCCGACATCCTGCGCGAGGCCAGATCGTGGTGAGGGTCAGTCACGCTGGTGTGGGAGCTGGACAGGTGTGAGGACACGCTGCTGCTGTTCCCGATAGGCCTGAAGGGGGCGGTCTGGTCCAGGTAGGATCCCGACAGGTGAGCTTTGTCCCCCAGCCTGCTGCTGCTGCTGCTACCGCCACCGCCGCCCCGGTAAAACTCCTCAGAAAGCTGACGCATGATGGAGGCCTGGTCGCCCGTCTCCACGTAGGAGAACACCGAATTCTCCTGCCGCGCTCCCGCCCTCTCTCTCCTCCTCCTCCACGCCGTATTTCTCCTGGATGCTCCTCATCCCTCGGAAGGAGTACGGGGAAAAGCCCTTCTCCTCTGACAGTTGCGGTTTTCTAGCTCCGCTAGGATCGGGGCTGGGGGATTGCTCGAGACTCCTCCTCACACGGGTTGGCGCAGACTCCAGCTCTGAAGGCAAAACTCGCGGGACATTCTCGCCTGGATGGATTTCTCCTCCACGCCTCTCCTGGAGGGCGGGGTCTGCCTGTCGGCCTCGTCCTACCTGGATCTGCACGCTGCACTGAGGGGGAGCGCCTCTGGGGTCTGAGGTCTTCAGGGCGTAAGCTGACAGTTCTGTCTGTGTGCTGGTGTTATAGTAAGGCGTGGGCCGAACCAGCACCGCCTTGCCCGACCCTCTAGTCCCCGGAGCGCTGCTGTTGCTGCTGCTGGGTTGTTTGGTGGAGGCCACGGCAAAGTCTTTGTGCAGGGGGTCCTCGGGGATGGAGAGCGACTAGTAGAGTGAGGGTGGTTGTTGTCTCCGGGACTGGTCAGGGAGGGGCGGGGGCTGGCTAGGGGGCTGGTGGACTTGTCCTCCCTTCCTGGTGTTGTTGTTGTTGTGTGGTGGTGGTGGTGGGAGGGGGAGGGGGAGGGAGCCAGGCACGCGACGTTGTGTTGAGGGTTGTACAGCTGGGTGTGGAGAGAGGTCCGCCGGCGCTTAGTCTCTGAAATGGGTGAAGAAGGGGGAAAAATAAAATCTATGAATTTGTATACGAGTGTTCGATCAAAAACATTAGAGAGGAGAGGGAGGGAGGGAGGGAGAGAGAGAGGGAGAGGAGAGAGAGAGAGAGAGAGGAGAGGGAGAGGGAGAGAGGAGAGAGAGGGAGAGGAGAGGGAGAGGGAGAGGGAGAGGGAGACAGAGAGACAGAGAGAAGAGAAGAAGAGAAGGTGACCGAGGAAGAAAAGTAAACGATATGACAGAGATAGGACAGAAGTCGAGACAAAGACTACGACAAGAAACATGAAGAGAGGAAGAAGAGAGAGAAGAGAGAAGAAGCAAGCGCAGGGGAAAGAAAAAGAAAACAATTATAAAAGAATAAAAGGAAATCAAGAAGGAGAAAAAAGGAAGAACGATGGAGAGAAGAATGAGGGAGGGGGAGAGATGAGAGAGAGAGAGAGAGAGGAGAGAGAGAGAGAGAGAGAGAGAGAGAGAGAGAGAGAGAGAAGAGAGAGAGACAGAGAGACAGAGACAGACAGAAGACACAGAGGAGAGACAGAGACGACACAGAGAACACAGAGAGAGAACACAGACAGAAGACAGAGATACAGAGACAGATCAGAGAGATAGAGAAGAGACAGACAGACAGACAAAATCAGAGACAGAGAGACACAGACATACAGACAGTGAAAAAACAAAACAAGGCTACTTCCCACAGCGTATTTTCTCCAGCAACACAGACCCTTCCTCCCTTCCTCCCTTCCTACCTGAGACAGCAGCTGACGCCCTACACCATCCACATCCCGTGCCGAGGTACAGCTGCTGTTGTAGCCCCTCTCCGCCACACCGCCACCCTCCCCATCCCCTCCACCCTCCACCCGGGTGGCAGGTACCCGGGGAGAGAGCTCGGGCGGAAGTCCTCCTGGCGTGGCTTCATGGCTTCAGGATTGCTTCTCTGCATTCCTGTTACGCATAGTATGTATTATAGATTATGATGTATCAATACTTTGGTTGCTAGTGATCAACGTGGTATCAATCGTTTGCAAGATTGGTTGACAAAAATTAAATCGTGTGTGAGAAAACCGATTGAAAGGTTGTCTGACACTAGGTCAGGGGACGGCGTTATGATGATAGCGGTTACGTGATGATGATGATGATGATGATGATGATGACGATTACGATGATGTTGCCGATGATGATGATGAGGTAAGGCTCAGATGAAAAAAAGGCTAGTGTCAAAAAACAACAACAGACAGCACCAACCAACAAACGAAAACAATAACAAAATCAACAACCACTTTTCCACTGGTGATGGTTATTGCTAGATGCCTATGAAACTTAGATAAAGTAAAAATAAAAACTTAGTATAAAGTGTAAAGATATGCCAACTGTCTAAGTCTGTACATCTATCTGATTTACCCAGGCAAGATTTTGTTCCTCACAATTATTGTGAAAAGTGTTGTTGTTTTCCCCCTGTAACTATATCAAGCTTACACTGCTAATCATTAACTGAGACTACTGACCAACTGCAGCAATGCATGACAAGATATCGCTTTCCTTAAACTCAACGTGCGGACAAAACAATTTGTTTTCAGACTGAGGAGATATAAGAATGAGTAAAGATCAAAACGACTATAACCACAATAATGAAAGTCATCATCATCATCATCATCCATCATCCATCATCATCATCACCATCACCACCACCACCACCACCACCACCACCATCACCACCATCATGATCATCCTCATGATTATGATCATGATCATCATGATAAGCTTTATTTTTCTATAACATCCCTTCTCCTAATGTTACGCTCACCCTTTCACGTTGAAATAAAATCGAATGAAACAGGTCATTATCATACACACACACGTGCGCGCATACGCACGCACGCACGCACACACACGCACGTACGTACACACACAGATTTTGTCTTATATCACAAAATGAAAATACGTTAAATTAAAAAACAACAACACACACACATAAACCACCACCCCCAACACACACACACACACACACACACACACACACACACACACACACACACACACACACACACACACACACACACACAGCAAATCACACCTCTCCCATACCTAAGTTGTGTTCCATGCCCAGAGAGCGAGGTCCACTGGGGTGTGCAGAGGACATTTCCCTGGAGGAGTTTCCCACACTGACTGGGGCACGGGTCTGGGAGGGCACTGCACAATCCCTGACAGGGCCCCCTGCACTTTGCTGTGGCGAGGGGGGCCACTTTTCCTGTGTCCGAGCCACCTGGGATCAAATTCAAGCTGATTAATTGAAAAGAAAAAAAATGCATGCAGCAAGTGCACAAATGATTAGGTAGCAGTATCGTGGGTCAATACTATTAGAAATTACCAAAAAAGGAAGGAAAAGTAACGAAGCAAATACTGGTAGGTCATTTTAGTGCCTACAGCCCTTATCAGTTCAATATAATATTATGATACAAAGAGACTTATAATTTATCAAACAAAGAGAGAGAGAGAGACGAAAAAAGACCCCCCCCCCACACACACACAGAAAGAAGGAAAACAAACTATTTTCTTTACAAAGACATGAGCAAGAAAAAGTAGTACACAACTACACGCTATACAAAAAACTAGCTGACAGAAACGTCAAAAAGGTCAGAGAAACGGTAGTGATCGACATTAGGACTGTTATGTAAACCAGTTTTCAGACCTTTCTTCCGGTTTTTCTGTTGTCCAAAACACGTACTGAATATTTTATATACGCTGCACCAGCTCGCTAAGACAATAGGTACCATACCAGCTTTGATTCCGATACACCAGTGAAGACTCCGCTGCATGAAAGAATGATGTTCATGTTTTCTCAGCCCTCTGAACACTGTACTCAGGCATGCATGAAACTTTTTCTTGGCAATCTTTCATGTGCAAAAAGGACCTTCTTGCATTCATGTAGACAAGAAAAATGGCCTTTAAAGCATTGATTTTTCATTCATAACCTGACCTTGCAATTGACAACAAAAAAATCATGCCCTTACTCTGGTTCCAGCCCCTACCGCTGAGGTTTGAATAACCTGTGAACTCTGGGCACTTAGGGTTTGAGGTCAAACTGGCCCATATACTTGTCAACTTTCATTGACAGAGTGATCCAAACAGCAGCGCAGGATTAACTGTGAAGTATGGTCTCTTGACAGTTCTGACATCTACAATCTATGCCCATTGCTGGCTCAGGGAATATGACATTATCATTTACGAAGCCGGGGACTGGATGTAAAAAAAAAGCACACGAGTGCTTATTCCATTATCCTCGATATAAAAGAATAAAATAAAATAAATGAATACAAATAAAGCCTGGGTGCCGCTGTGGATGGTGCAGTCAGACTGAGTAACGTAGGTACAGTGACACTCCGTGAACAAAAAAGAAAGAGGAAAAGAGACGGGCATTCTTGAGCTAGACAGAGCTGCTCAAGCTGCCATCTGTAGACAGCCAACAGGACACTGCCAGCTCCTAACCCATCCCTACCGCCAGAAAATATCCCACACTGACCAGTGCCTCTGTCGCACAGGACCCATAAACCCCCTCTCATATCCTGCAGTCCTGTCCTACCTTCAACACTCCGAGACACCAGACATGGCCCAGCCCTGTAGAGCTTCAGGAAAAACTATGGAAAAGGCGGTGTCACTACGACAGGCTAAAGACTTTGCCATCCTGGCCAGCGAACGAAGAAGACGAAGAAGACGAAGAAGACGAAGAAGACGAAGAAGAAGAAGAAGAAGACGAAGAAGAAGAAGAAGAAGAAGAAGAAGAAGAAGAAGAAGAAGAAGAAGAAGAAGAAGATGAGGAGGAAGAAGAAGAAGTAGTAATAGTAGTAGTAGTAGTAGTAGTAGTAGTAGTAGTAGTAGTAGTAGTAGTAGTAGTAGTAGTAGTAGTAGTAGTAGTAGAAGAAGAAGAAGAAGAAGAAGAAGAAGATGAAGAAGAAGAAGAAGAAGAAGAAGAAGAAGAAGAAGAAGAAGAAGAAGAAGAAGAAGAAGAAGAAGAACAACAACAACAACAACAACAACAACAACAAGAAGGAAACAGATTTTGTTTTTAGGAGGAACCAACAATCACTAAACTTCAACATGGAATGCTTAATGAATTACATATATATCTAAAGTCGTGGTTATAATAACTGATTAGAGTCCAGTGATGCGTAGAAAAGACATAAAGTGTGACCTAAATTATATTACACACACACACACACGCACGCACGCATGCACGCACAAACACATACAGACAGACACAAACAGAGAAACATACACACAACACACACACAACCCCCCCCCCCACACACACACACAACTTTACCTTATCATACTGGAAGCTGGACGGACCCGACAGAGAGGGGGAAGAAACATGGCAACCATACCCATCCCCTCCCCCTTTCTTCAGAGAAGCCGAGGCCAGAAGCGTCACATTTTCATAAGTCTGGGATCCGGGAACGGAATGAACCGCCACGCACCGCGGATCTCTCCCTCGGCTTCCGTAATCCGTCTGCAAAGTCGGAACGTTCTTACTCTCCGAAGCATAGTTCTGAATGAGGTGAGACTCAGAATGACAGGGTTTAAAACTCGATCGGCTGGTAGGAACAGAGTTTAAACTCGGTCGGCTGGTAGGGAGAGAGTTGTGTTGAGGCTGGTGATTGGGAAGGGAGGCATGTTCGGGTTGGTAGCTCAGCACGTGTTTGTGATTATACCCAGTCTGGCTGTGGGGTACTGCAGGCTGGTAACTGGACTGGTACAGAGGCACGGGCTGGGACACGGAGCACTGAGCTTCTTTGGGTATATTCATGCCTGCTGCTGAGGTTCGCCCCTGGAACTGTTCATGTTTGTGACTGGACGCTTGCTGCTGCTGTTGCTGTTGCTGGTGTGGGTGAGCCGTGTTCTCTCTGCCCACGTCGTGAATCCTCCCCCTGGCTATGTCGATGAGCCGCGGGGTCGCCCCTAGTTCATCGCCGAGTTGATGATCTGCGACAGGTCTCTGACTCTCGCCTCC
>CM060326.1:8048716-8051216 GCA_030674155.1 Stramonita haemastoma | reverse complement strand
TGTGTGTGTGTGTACCACTTGCTATACAGTACACAGCCCGCGGGCCAATATGTGTCATCTGTCATTAAACTTGTGTTTTAGGAGTCGTTATGGTGTGGTGTCGTGGCTGTACCACCAGTCATCAACTAATGGGCTAAGCCATCTCAAGGTTCAACCCCCCGGCAGAGGTGTTTTGTCGTGATTTGTTACTGTTCGTGTTGCTGCTGCTTTTATTGCTTGCTTTAGTAACTGCTGTTACTGCTGCTTCTGCCATAGCTGCCGCTGTACCTTTTTCACGGGTTGAACTATACAGTCGACAGTCATTCATTATGCCAGTCCTTAGATGTTGAGCGCAACTCCATAATCTTGCGAGACTAGAGGATGCCTATATTTATTTTATTTTATTCATTGAAAAAAATGTTATACCACTTTATGTCACAGCAGTTTTCTCTCCGTGAAATTCGGGCTGCTTCCCCCGAGGAGAGCGCGTACGCGTCGCCACAAGTGCAGCGCCTACCCATTATTTTTTTCCCCTTAGGGATGGTGTCTAAACACGACACCTGTGTGCATGCTGTTTTTTTAAAAATAATAATTCTGTCATCTGCTCCTACCAGCACACGATGGCTTGCTCTTTCGAAAGGCGGAACGGGATTTTAACGTGTGCGCAAGATGTTCTGCGTGCGTTCGCACACGGGGCCTCGGTTTATAGTCTCAACTATATCTTAGAACTTCACTTGTTTCTCTGCAGTCCTGCCCTACCTTCAGCACTCGGAGACACCAGAAGAAGCCCAGCCCAGCAGAGCTGGAGCTCTACACACAAACAACTACTACTACTATGGTGACCCCTGCAGGTCACTTTGACAGACTACAGGCTTCGTCATCCAGACCGGACTAAAAAATTTAGCATGGCTTGTCAAGGAACGCGGAAGAAGTTGTTTCTGCGTCGTCAAACGTATGAGTCACTTAATTCGCTTCATTGTACACGATCGTCAGCCAATATTTCTGGTGGTGTTGTTGTTCTTGCGTTCCCCAGCTAACAATCTGGGGGTCACCCAAAATGTGCACTCTGACTGACTCATTCCACATGGGAATCACTGTATACACACAAAAACCTATCTATCTATCTATCTATCTATCTATCTATCTATCTATCTATCTATCTATCTATCTATCTATCTATCTATCTATCTATCTATCTATCTATTTATCTATCTATCTATCTATCTATCTCTATATATATGTAAAATAAATTATAAAAAAAAATATATATATATATAACACACATACATATACACACACTGCTGACCGTTTGCACGCCTTGGATTCAGAATAGTCCCCCCAGTTCACCCAGCTGCAAATGGGTACCTTCCCTCTTTAAGGTCAGGGAAGGTAAAGCAGCGAGGGAGAGGAGATGGGGGTGAAGGGCACTGGACCTCTGGAGAAGCTGAGGTCTTGTGTAAAAAACAAAGCATGCCTCTCTGATAACAAAAATGATGAATTTTCTTCTTCGTCGCCGTCGAATGTTCAGACAGTAACTAAACGACAATCAAAGAGTGGAAAGACGACTAACTTACAGCAAAGAAGACAATGTATCTGAGTAAGAACGAATCACAAACTAAAAAAACATCCCAAACAAAACAACAAAACAACCCCCTCCCCACTAAAAAAACAACAACAAAAACAAAAATTCCTCATCCAAACCGAGTTTTGTAAGAGAAACGAGGTGTCTGATAGGTAGATAACCAGCACAATTTCAGCACATAGAGAGAGGTGGCTGCCGAGAAAACCAACACAGCAGGAGTTTGGTACAGTGCCTACCGTAATCATTCTCACCAGCTGTTCACAGCGGCAGTAACAATACTGTCACTAACCTCTTTCATGAACGGACATTAAATCTCTGTCTGTCTGTCTGTCTGTCTGTCTGTCTGTCTGTCTAGTTCTCTATCTGTGTGTGTGTGTGTGTGTGTGTGTGTGTGTGTGTGTGTGTGTGTGTGTGTGTGTGTGTGTGTGTGTGTGTGTGTGTGTGCGTGCCTGTCTGTCTGTCTGCTGTCTATCTGTCTGTCTGTCTCGTCCTTTTTAAAAAAAAAGTGAGGTACCGTGTGGCTTGTATATCTACCCCCGCCCAAACATTTTCTCAATTTCCATATCTTTACTGGTTGTTTTTGTGTAGACATGTATGTTTACAAGAACAGATTGTAAGGACTGGCTTTTCCTTAAATCTTCATTCATCCTTGCGTATTAAAGATCATTCATTGATCGATTGATTGATTGATTTATCAAATGATCCATTTAATCATTCACTCTTTTTCTTTTTCAAAACTAGAAAGAAGCTTGCTCAGAAACGGGAACAAACTTGCAAGGTAAATCCTCTGGTTTCAATGCCTAGATTTAGTTAAGGAAGAGTCTGAGATGAAGTTAACAGATGATGAAAATAACTTGGGATGGGGAAAAACTGCAGGAGGCTACTCTCCCCCCCCCCCCCCCCCCCCCCCCCCCCCGAAAAAAGAAGAGAGAGAGAGAG
>CM060326.1:8031216-8041216 GCA_030674155.1 Stramonita haemastoma | reverse complement strand
ACATATAAAATATTCATCGCTTGCTGCGACAATACGACAGAGAGCGAGAGTGAGTGAGTGAATGTAAGTGTGTGTGTGTGTGTGTGTGTGTGTGTGTGTGTGTGTGTGTGTGTGTGTGTGTGTGTGTGTGTGTGTGTGTGTGTGATTGGAGAGAAGAGAGAGAGAGAGAGAGAGAGAGAGAGAGGGAGGGGGGGGGGGGGGCAGAGTGAGAGAGAGAGAGACAGAGAGAGAGACAGACATACAGCCAGCCAATCAGACACACACACACACAGAAAGAGCGTGCGCGCGCGTGTGCATGTACACACACACACTCACACACACACACACACACTCTCTCTCTCTCTCTCTCTCTCTCTCTCTCTCTCTCTCTCTCTCTCCTCTCTCTCTGGGGGTAGGGAGGGGTGAAAGTAAGGGAAAGGGTGAAGTTAGCACGGTGGTTTGAGGTTAGAATACTCAACTCCTGATCTGACAGTGTAAGTGAGGTGCAGGTTGGAGTCTCCCCTTAAGTGTCTGTCTGTACAGATTGTTTCCTCTGAAGTTTATCAGCGTTGGTTCCCACTTCGTTCTATGGCTAGTTCTTTGGAAGATAATCTACACTGGGGTCCTGTGTGCCAACGTACGTATAATACCATCCTGCGTACAACTTCGTGAAATTCCAACCATACAAGAGTTGAGCCCAGCTATGGCTGGTAGTTTGGTTGACGTGAACATGCCCAGCATGCAATCTGAATGTGGAGAGGGATGTGCTCCACCAGAATCAACTCGTCCAAGGCACATAGCCTGAAGAAGTGAATGCGTTGTTCCCCACAACTCCTCAAGAGCCCTTCAGATGAGTCTATAAACCGAGGCCCCGTGTGCGAACGCACCCAGAACATCTTGCGCACACGTTAAACCCTGTTCCACGTTTCGAAAGAGTAGGCCATTGTGTGCCGGTGGGAACGGATGACAAGATTTACAAAACTGCATACACACGGGGACTGGATGTGAAAAATTACATGAGTGCTTATTCCATTATCCATCGACATAAAGAATAATAAATAAATAAATAATAAAAAATGATGAAATCAAGAAGCTCAACTCCCCTATTGGCTGTGACCAAGCAGCTGACGACCTGAGGTTTTCAATAAATGACTCCGCCCTTGCACCCCCCCCCCAACACCCCACCACACCCACACCCCAAACACACACACACACCACACACACACACACACACACACACACACACTGCCGTAAATTCGTGGTTTTGTATAATCAACTGCAGATAACTTGGCAGGGGTGCTCTCTACAGGATGACAAACGAATCAGGCCGGTGTCACGAGGACCTACACACACACACACACACGCACGCAACGCACGCACGCACGCACGTACGCACCACACACACACACACACACACGCGCGGCGCACACAACACACACACAACCACACACATTACACACACAAACCACACACACACACACACACACACAAGATACTACACACACACACACACAACACACACACCACGACGCACAACATCACACAACACTAACAAAAACACACACACAATACACGCATACAAACACACACACACACACACACACACACACACACACACACACACACACACACACACCACACACGCACGCACCCTGACAGTGCAGTGGTGGATAAGAGTGGTAACGATTATCGGCTGTCAAAAACATTGTCGCTCCCTATTTCAGGACCAACGTTGAACCACAGACACCACAAATAGAAAACCCTTTTTTTCACCTTACCCTCCCTCCCTCCCTTACCAACTTTCCGTGTACGCAAGCAAGTATGCAACTTCCTTCACCAACCTTCCGTGTACCTATGCAGTATGCAAATATAAGAACGAAGCAGCAGGTCTGAAAATAATATGAACCATGGAAGAAATCATTCTGTCCCCTAAAACAAACTGTTGTTTTTCATTTCGTGACAGCTTTGTTCTGACTTCAAGACAACATCTTATCAAGTGTATAACTAAAATGGCTGTGAATAATTTTGTTTCTGAAAGGGGTGTCAAAGATTTTTTAACTACTTATTTTATGTTCTAGCGTTCTAAGCGTTATTTCTTGAAGGGAATTCACTCTGTCGCGGCCAGTTCTTTGCGATTGACAGCAGAAACAGAGCATTCCAGAACAGAGGCTCTGTGAGAGGAATTGCTAACAACAAAAAAAACACAAACAAACAGACACCACAGTCGTGGCACATGCATACCATATACAGCGTTATGCATACAAAAAACATTCAATATCCATTTGTCCTCAAATATGTATGCCTTTAAAAAATAAAACCTATCTAAAATTAAATCAAATATTCAAAACTTGTTGTCATATACTGTTCAACTGAAATACTAAAATCTTTAAAAACACAACAACAACAAACCCAAACTTTCAAAATTTTCTTAGAACTTACCAAGTGGTTTTCAAACTATATGCTCGAAATCCTTTCCAAAATTTCTATTTCACACGCTACAATTCACCAGGAAAAAAAATCATCCACTTTTAGAGTTGGCAAAACATTGGTCTCGTGCCAAGTAGTTTCAAAAACAAAGCTCAGTCACACACACGAAACGAGTGCACCCAAACACTAAAAACGCTGTTCACCATCACACCGATACTATGCTCGTCTGACCTGGAAAATAACACCAGGTGATCTCACACAGACAGACAGACAACAGACAGACAGACAAACATAAACACGCAGCGTGACAGTATATAAAACAACAGACAGACAGCTACCAGCAGGCAGACAGACAGATGCACACAGAATAGACAGACGCAGGGAGACAGACAACAGAAATAAAAGGCAGACAGACAGAAGAGACAGACGGACAGACAGACAGACAGACAGACAGACAGACAGATAAACAGTGGCATTCCTGAGCGGGGCAGTTATCAGGTGAAGGGTAGGAGGCACTTGAGGGCGGATTACTGTGATCTCCTGCACTAAGCTTACCAACAATGTGACCAGGCTTTGCTCGTGACAGTAGCACAGTGGCTCCGGACAGGTAGGCAGGTCAGGCAGGCAGGTAAGGTAGGTAGGTAGGTAGTGTATGTGTGTGAGTCATCATCATACACTGATTTAGCCTCATGTACCTGTAACCGATACCTGTCACTGATATTTGATATAGGTTTGTGTTTTTTTCTCTCTCTCCACTGCCGGGTTTTGTGCTAAGTTCATGAGGCAGCTAATTGTTTCGTGCGTGTCAGCGCGAGAATGTTGTTTGATTTAGTTATCAGACAATGTTTTGTGTTGGGTCTTTTTTTTTTTAAAGCGCCGCTAATGATTGTTTGGCCTGAATTCCATTTATATTGATAGTTGGAATGTCGTTATTTGACACCCTCTTATGTTCTAAAAGGGGTTAGAGAATTGTTTGGAGAGAGAGAGAGAGAGAGAGAGAGAGAAGAGAGAGAGAGAGAGAGAGAGAGAGAGAGAGAGAGAGAGAGAGAGAGCAGACAGACAGAGACAGACAGACAGACAGCAGACAGGCCAGACAGCCAGCCAGAGAGATAGACAGACACACAGATACCAGACACACATAGAGATAATGTGTTTACACTCTCTCACCCTGTTTACGTAAGTAAACATACCTATTCTGCTATAACCTGCAATTCAATTAACCAAACTAAATAAAAGAAGGGGGAAAAAAATAAAACACCGATAGTTCTTACAGTCTTTTACAAAAAGCTCCCGATACGATCAATTAAAGGATTAGAACCCCCTAATTCTGCGGCTCCTTAAGTCTTTCAACTTGCCCTGTACCCGAACCCACACAGTAAACACACAGGCTACAGCAACAACAGCCCTACAAGCTGCACAAACAAGCTCTCTCACAACAGGCCGCGGCGGCGGTACATCAAGCAGGTGGAGCGGTGGTCTAGAGAGGTATCACACCCGCATGGAAAGCGAAAAGTGCGAGTTCGATCCCTGTTTGAGGCTAAAATCCCACTTTACACCCCCACCCTCCCCCCCCCCCCCGATCGAGAACACATCGAGTATTGGTCTGGAAGCTAATCTTTCGAATGTAACGATAAAATGGATGTCCCGTGTACAACACACATTCAGCGCACGTTAAACAACCCACGGCAACGGACGAGTTGTTTCTGGCCTAACAAAAGAAGGAAAAAGAAGCCACTCTCTTTTGCGAGACAAAATTAATACACATACAGATAAAATCTAAGCAGATTTTCAAAAAGTGGCGCTGCTCTTGTGGCGACGCATTCTCCCAAAAGAAAAACACCCTAAACTACTAGCAGAGAAATCTGCCGTAACTGCAATTGGTATACAATATGATACAACGCAATACAATACAATAACAATACAATACAATACAAGACAGTACATTAAGCTTATCCAGACCCTCCAACAATGCCCAACACACACTGGCTTGTTTTCTCAAAGCCTAGAACACAGCATACGGAAACTTCAGGTAGCAAGAAGGCGGGAGGACTGTTAACTCTGTGGTGTCGTTAACTAGTTTCCTTGTCCTTAACTGGATTAAAGACGTTCAGCTGCACAAACCCAGTCCAAACGTGGCTGGAAAGTATTCTCAAACTGCTTAGAATATCGTTTTGCACCAACGTACATACAAATACGACCAAAAGTTATGGTAATGAAAAGAAATTAAATGAATAATTCTTGAACTGCTTAGCACATCGTTTCGCATCAGTATAATACAAATACAACCTAAAGTTATGGCAACGGCCAGGAATAAGATAAAGACTCAGTCGGGACTGCAACCATACAACAAAATAGACTTAGTCTTTAAACATTTCCTGGAGAAAAGATGTTAAATCTACCGATTTGTACACTCGCAGGAGACGAAAAGGAATTGTCAGAATTAGAATAGTTTGTCTTTCAATTTTTTCAGTTTAGTGGTATGGCAGCCCAACCTAGTAAAGGAAAGGAGAGAGCGTCAGTTTTCATAGGAAGTTTACAGACAGGGGAAGGAGTTTTATTTTTAATCTTCGTTGAGCCTGTCCACTTAACAACAACAACCCAGTTTACGACACAACAGCTGTACCTAGGCAGATGGCACAGGTAAGACATTTTCCATACGGTTAAAAACACTGAAGAGACAGGGTGTCGAGAATGACAAAGAACCCCCCTGTCTGCTTTGACCCTGGGGGAGGAAATCTATCGTTAAACTTGAAGTGACATGTCGTGAAAACTATCTTCCGAAGCAGTCGGGGTTATGGACCCCTCTTCTCATGTGTTTTTGGAGAGTTCTGTTTTGACACCCCCTTCTTTTTCTCTCTCTTTCTGTCTGTCTGTCTCTCTAATAGTGTAATGAACTTCGCCACCCCTCTCTCTCTAACGATGATATCCCTGAATCTATGATAAAGGAGGAGACTAGACGTAAAAAAAAGCACAAGAGTGCCAATTCATTATCTTCCCCCAAAAATTTATTTGATTTTTGACCCGTCTCTCTATCTGTCTCTGTCTCTGTCCTGTCTCTGTCTCTCTCTCTCTCTCTCTCATCTGCTCTCTCTCTCTCTCTCTCTCACTCTCCCTCTCTCTCTCTGTATATGTCTCTGTGTACTTACCTAAAAGGGCATTAAACGATAGTTCAAAAGCTTTAATCAGTGCCAAAGCATTTCACACTGGGGAGAAAGCTGTTTCATGCTGTTCTGCATGTGTGGCGGTGAAAGAGACTCGGAAAGCAAAAAGAGTGGGGACAAAAAGTGAGAAATTGTCAGCTAAGGCCGATTTGCATGTACTGCTTGAATGCCACTCCTTCTAACAGTAACAGCAGCATGCAAGGCGTACCATGTTGGGGTAAACGTCCGCCCAACACACAGACACACTCGGATACACAGACACAGACATCCCCCTAAAAAAACAACAAAACAACAACACATACAACACACACACACACACACCTATAGCCCCCACCTACCTCCCAACTCTCTCTCTCTCTCCTCTCTCTCTCTCTCTCTCACACACACACACACACACACACACACACACACATCACACACACTACGCACGCACGCACACACCACGCACGCACGCATGCACACACACACACACACTACTTAGACTCAAGAGGTTTTAGTCCAATAACTGTGATTGGAGTCAGAACGGCAGATGCCAGATACTGTACTTAGATATCGTAGATAGATGGTAGTACTTGGATGCCAGACACTTTACTTAGATATTGTAGATAGATGGTAGTACTATGGATGCTACATATAACTTAGATATTGTAGATAGATGGTAGTACTATGGATGCTACATATAACTTAATTGTAGACAGATGGTGGTACTATGGATGCTACATATAACTTAGAAATTGTGGATAGTGCTAGTACCGTAGATGCTACTATAGCGTGATCAGGTTTATTCTCTCATTTGTGGTTTACCGTCAGCATCCACTGATATGATTTGCAAAGCCGGAGAGTGTAGTTGTAATATTAGAAGGCTGAATGAAAAGAAAAGAGGAGAGAAAAGAAGACGCAGGCAGTCATTTATGAACACAATTTGTCATCGCTTTTTCACAGGGTCGATGGGGAACGAGCTTTACAAATCAGTGGACAGTGAGATGCACCACACAATCCATGGACACCCACAAACATGAAGCGCTGAAACTGATTTGTACCATGACCTCAAAACATTATTTTCTCCTCTTCGCCGTTGAACGCTGAGACAACACTATTGTTTTCTATCATATGAGCGAAAATGCATTGCCATTACACGCCTGGCAAGTCAGGCCCAGCACATCCGACGTCGGCATGGGAGAGAAATATCATCTTTAAAATCTTTCTGCATAAAAGCAGGAGAATGGATTTAAAAGGGCAAGAATAGACAAGAGTGACAAAGAAAACGAAAGGACAGAAACACAGAGAGTGATAGCAAAGAGGAATTTTCTAGCACAGAATTTCCAGAAGGTGGGGGTGCTATTTACACTGACAGGACCTCGGCATCGCCACGGGGAAAAGCAGGAAGACAAATCTTATCATTTATATACACAAAATTTTCAGCACTTCTCTAGTGTTCAAACCATCCGGAATAGGCTTTATTAAACAGTGGAGGAAAAATAAATACTCCCAATAAATCCCCAATACCCCACTATGACAGCACTTAAAACTATGTTGTTCTACAATTTCTCAAAACCGTGTGAAAAAAGAAGAAATGGACACAACGACGAAGCCAGCCATTCATAAACAAAGTGTTCATCGTTCTCTGACACATTAAATCAGAAGTAAATAATATAAAAATTACCAAGCATGAGAAGAAGCTATGCACACATAATAGCATCGACACCACCAATCAATAATACAGCGTTGAAAACCGAGTTTTAAAGGACGTGTCTGGCATTCCAGCTGGTAGACTGCATAGCTTTCGACTCTTTTCAATGGATTTAATGAAGTATGAAGTGCAGGAGACCGTGGTTTTTATATCGTGGTTTTTATCTTTGAAAGCTGGTTATAATATGCCCACCTGTCTTTAGGGGTCAAGCACGCGTGACGGATTAAACGTGTGTGACATGACAAACCTCTGCTTGGATTTCAAATCCCTGTTTGAAGTCAAGGAAGATAGCAAAACAAACCATCACGTGTAAGGTGTGCGCGCGCTAAGACACACACACAGACACAGCGTGCACGCACCACAGACACAGACTAACTCACACACACACACCACACACACACAACACACACAACACACACAACACACACACACACGCACACACACACACCACACACACACACACACACGTCATCCGACTTGATTTCAAAGTAATTAGTCATCAAGGGCCCTGACACCTTTAGGCCCTATCTGTCAGAGCACACGAGGCCACAGACCAACTGTACCAACACAAGTCATAAACAAACACCATTTCAACTCTGCAATATCGTCACTGACTTTACCGCAGACCAGTATTCCAGCGACACAATCACTCTTTAGAAATATTTTTTTAAAAAAGCAGACTTTCGGCACAAATTGATATTCCTTATTAAAAAAAAGGGGGGGGGGGGAGAAAAAAGCCTAGTGGTTAGGACCATCGGACATGTTGCCATGCATGTCATCTGAAGGTTCTGGTTCTAGTTTCCACAGAAGTGTCTATTCATGAAGTTGTTCCCTGGTTAAGTCTTAAGTCCCCAAGGTCTAATCTCCGTTTCCCTAAGGTAGTCTTTCTTCATCTCGAGTTAATTGTTGTTCCCCTGCATCAATTCTCCGTTTCCCCTAAACTAATTGTTGTTCCCCTTAGTTAATCTTAATCTTTATTCCCCTAAATTAATCTAGGTTTCCCTGTCTTTTTTTTTGTTCCTCTAGTTTAATCTTTATTCCCTGAGTTAATCTCTGTGCCCCTGATTTAGTCTTTGTTTCCCTGTTTTAATCTATGTTCCTCTAAGTTAAATCTGTTCCCTTCAGCTAATCTTTGTTTCCCCTTTCTTATTCTTTATTCACCTGAGCTAATGTTTGTTCCTAATGAGTTAATCTTTATTCCCATGAGTTAATCTCCGCGCCCTTGAGTTAATTTTCGTATCCCTGAAATGACTTCTGTTCCCCTGAATTAATCACTGTTCCCATTTTGTTTCCCAGTTAATATCTGTTCCCCCGAGTTAACCTACGTTCCCCGAGTTTATCTTTGTTACCCGGAGTTTTAACTCTGTTACCTTTAGTTAACCTCTGTTTCCCTCAGTTACTCTTTGCTCCCTCCCAGTTAATCTTAACCCCCTACAAGTCCTTCGGATGAGACTGAAACAAAAAAGAGCAATCAGAGATGATTTGGATGGGGTAAAAGGAATTAAGGAAGAACAGGGATATAGATCTGTCAATTCACTGACTCCAAACCTGGCATGGGCGACAGGAACTCACGTCCCAGCCAACAGGATGCAGTGAAACTTTGCCATAGGCATTGAAAGTGTCACTGCAGGAATGTCTGTGCATAATTGGTACGGAGAAAAATGACTGCTCATTCGATGCGGTGTAGCGTGTATATATATCATTATATACATCCTGTTCACTGTAAAACTCCGTGGCGAAACCAAGCGATTAAACTGGAGTTGAATCTATGTACAGAATAATCTTGTTTACTTTGAAGAAAAATCTCATTACCAGGAAACGGAACACTGCATACCTGCCCAGGATAAACACGCACGTACGCACCTACGCGCACGCACACACAGACACACACACATTTTTTTTTTAGAATCATAATTTTTTTCGGGACACTATATAAATGAACACATGAACTCAAACAATAACAAAGACAACACTTTTTTTCTTTTTCTTTTTCAAAGACAATACTTGCCACACACTATAAAACACCCAACAGAGCAACAACAACAGAAACAACGACGACGACGTAACCATCACCAGCATCTCTGTGAACAGCCCAAATCCACCACCACAACATGAATAAAGCTAGGAAAACCACAAGGAATTTCCCCTTTGACTTCCCCAAGGGCAAAGGGCGGGAGTGCTGACACAGGTAGATACAGGTATAGTGGTGAGCCTAGGTGTCTATGGCTAATTGCGCAATGGCCTTCGTACTAAGCTGTTGACCTTCTTATACCTGTACGAGAAAAAATTCAACAAACAGCCTCACCTGGAATGGTGTAAAGCCTGGAGTTCAACAACACTTCTCGCTGTTTGAATGTATATAGCGATGTTGTCTTTTTTGTGTCTTTGTTTCTTTCTGTCTTCTCACTCTAAACAGGTAAAGATTTTTTTTCTTCTTCTCACTATATACAGGTAAAAGACTTTTCTCTCTATCTTTTCCCCTTCCTTCCTCCTCTTCTTTTCCTAGTCACCCGCCTCCTTCCCCCCCCCCTCCTCCTCCTCCTTGTTGTTGTTGTTGTTGTTCTTTTTCTTCTTCTTCTTCTTCTTCTTCTTCTTCTTCTACTTCGTCTTCGTCTTCTTTGACTTCGTCTTCTTCTCCTCCTCCTCCGTCGTCTTCTCGTCCTCCTTTGCATTTTTTGTTCTTTTTCTTCATCTTTGCATTCTTCTTCTTGTTCTTTTTGCATTCCTGCTCATGTTTATCTTG
>CM060326.1:8018716-8021216 GCA_030674155.1 Stramonita haemastoma | reverse complement strand
TAGTAAGAGTTGTAAAGCAGAAGTTATCGTGAGGGCAGCTGTACAAAGGATGGCACTGTCCACACTGAAAGTTATATCTTAGGGCAAGACTGTCACAGTTTTCCCCCCATTTCTTTAGTTGTTTGGCTATTGACATGCATTTGCAGCAGATGTTATTTTCAGAGTAACAAAATATGTTCTAAAGGTAGCAAGAGAAACGCAAGTAGACAGACCTCCCCCCCCCCCCCCCCCCCCCCCCCCCCCCCCCACCCCCCCCCCCCCCCCCCCCCCCCCCCCCCCCCCATATGCAAATGTTATAGTTTTTGGAAAAAGTGTTGTATTTTTTTCATCAATCATCATCCATTTTTAACGGAAACAAAGTCACGTTTTAGAAAATGAAAATAAAGGACACGCGAAATCAAATTCTGTTCTTGCAGTATGTCCTTGGATGAGAAGGAGAAGAAGAAATGATACTACTACCACTACTACTACTTCTACTACTACTACTACTACTACTACTACTACATACTACTACTACTACTACTACTATACTACTACTACTGAACATGCAGAACATCTTGCACACACGGTAAATCTTGTTCCGCTTTTCGTAAGAGTAGGCCATCGTGGGACAGTGGGAACAGATGACGCTATTTACAAAAAACTGCATACGCTTGAGGACTGGATGTAAAAAAAGCACATGAATGTTTATTCCATTATCCTTGATATAAAAGAATAAATAAAAAATAAATTAAAACTAAAACTAAAACTAAAACTACTACTACTACTACTACTCCTCCTACTCCTACTACTTCTACTACTACTACTACTACTACTGAAATAACAATAATAATAATTATAATAACCCTAACAATAACAATGATAATGATAATGATAATGAAAAAAGGGTCCAGCGATCAGAAACTGCAGGACGCAGCACACTCTGCCTCCAGGTGATCAGGAAACTGTCAGACCTGTCTGAAAGCGGTGTATGTAGCCGTGTCTGTTTGAAGGCCCGTGTAGTTAGTTGAGGGCAGGCTGTCATGTCCTGCCAACTACCCCCTGCCGTCGGAACAACGTTTTTAACCGGGCAAAACAACACCTGTACACCCTATGCCCCCACCTCCTTCGCTTTTGTTTTCTCCTTTCTTGAGGTTTTTATTTTTTAAAAATCTTTTTTTTTTTTAATATCTTTTTCCTTTTTCTCCCAAAAAAAAAAAATTTTTAAAACCATTTGGGGAGGAGTGTTGATGGGTTTTTAAAATTGATTTTTATTTTGTTGGCCTTTTAAATAGTTTTTTAAAAGTTTTATTTATTCCTAATTATAATATACATTCTTTTAAGGAAAAGGGACGGGGGGGTTTTAAAAGGAAAGCCTGGTTATTGTTTTAATCCCGCTCCCTGTAAAAATTATCCTGTTTTTTCCTTATCATACAGTATAAAACCCATAACGTTTCATCCCCTTTTCATTCCATGATTATTGCCCAATAGGGTAAAATTTTTTTATTTTTTTCCTTTTTTTATTTTTAACAACAATTATTATTTTTGAGAATTTGGGATAGTTGATAAATAGAAATTATTCATTTTTTGGTAAAAAGGGATGATAGAAAAGAAGACGAACCCGGGCGACAGGAAAAAACAAAAAAACCCAAAAAGCCCAAAAAACAACACCGGGGGAAAAGGGGGAAAAAGGGGAAGGGAAAAAGAAAAATAAGAGAAAGAAAAATTTTCCAACAACAAAGGAGGACAAAAGGGCAACAGGAGTTAGTAATTTAAGATGTGATTTTTATACTCCTCCCCCCCCCCGAAAAAATTTTGACGGTTTAACATTTAATTCCATAGTACAGTCCCAAAACCTAACTAAATTCGTTCAGTGCATTTAGCACACAGGGCCCCTTTTTAAACTTCGACCATAAGTGGCCGCACAACGACGCCAAAGGGGAAACACAGAAAACACAAGCACCCCAACCGAAAAACCCGCCAATTCAAAAAAGGGAATTGAAAAAAAAGGGAAAAAACCCAAAAAAAAAATTAAAAGCGAAAGGGTTTGGGGGGGGGGGGAGGGAGAGGGGGAGGAGGGAGAGGGGGGGGGGGGGGGGAAAGGGGAATGTCTTTGGGACTTTTCCGGGGGTTTTTTTTAAATAAAAATTTTTAACTATTTATATTATTTATATTACACCATTAGTTTGTTGAGGATGCGGTTGTTTGGTAGAGGGGGGAAAGAAGAAGAGAAAAATAAAGAATTGGGGGTGAAGGGGAGAGAGGGGAGAGAGAGAGAAAAAGAAAAAGAAGGGAAGGGGAAGAAAAAGGGGGAGAAAACGAAGAGAAGGAAAACAAAAGAGAAAAGAGAAAAAAGGAAGGGGGGGGGGAGGAGAGAGGGGGAGAGAAGAAGGGGAAAAAGACAGAGAGAGGGGAGAGAAGAGAGAGAAGGGGAGAAAAGGAGAGAGAGAAAAGAGAGAGAAGAGAGAGAGAGAAGGGGGACAGACAGACAGACAGACAGACAGAAAAGACAGAGAAAGAA
>CM060326.1:8005124-8018616 GCA_030674155.1 Stramonita haemastoma | reverse complement strand
CTCCAAACCTGGCATGGGCGACAGGAACTCACGTCCCAGCCAACAGGATGCAGTGAAACTTTGCCATAGGCATTGAAAGTGTCACTGCAGGAATGTCTGTGCATAATTGGTACGTAGAAAAATGACTGCTCATTCGATGCGGTGTAGCGTATATACATCATCATGTACATCCTGTTCACTGTAAGAGTCCATAGGCAAAACCAAGCGATTAAATTGGAGTTGAATCTATGTACAGAATAATCTTGTTTACTTTGAAGAAAAATCTCATTACCAGGAAACGAAACATTGCATGCCTGCCCAGAATAAATACGCACGTACGCACCTACGCGCGCGCGCGCGCGCGCGCGCGCGCACACACACACACTGTTTTTTGTAAAATCCACATTTTTTCAGGACACTATATAAACAAACACCTGAACTCAAATAATAACAAAGACAATACTTTTTTTTCTTTTTCTTTTACAAAGACAATACTTGCCACACACTATACACAATACCCAATTAAAAGAGCAACAACAACAACAACCACAACATAACCATCACCAGCATCTCTGTCAACAGCCCAAATCCACAACCACAACATGAATAAAGCTCGAAAAACGACAAGGAATTTCCCCTTCCATTTCCCCAAGGGCAAAGGGCGGGGAGTGCTGACACAGGTAGATACAGGTATAGTGGTTAGCCTAGGTGTCTATGGCTAATTGCGCAATGGCCTCCGTACTAAGCTGTTGACCTTCTTATACCTGTACGAGAAAAAATTCAACAAACAGCCTCACCTGGAATGGTGTAAAGCCTGGAGTTCAACAACACCTCTCGCTGTTTGAATTTATATATATCCAGCGATGTTGTCTTTTTTCGTTTCTTTCTTTCTTTCTTTCTTCACATTCTAAACAGGTAGAGATTTTTTCTGTCTTATTCTCACTCTATACAGGTAAAAAGACGTTTCTTTCTATCTTTTCCCCTTCCTCCTCTTCTTCTTCTCCTAGTCCTCCGCTTCCCATTCCCCCTCCTCCTCCTCCTCCTATGTTGTTGTTGTTGTTGTTGTTGTTGTTGTTGTTGTTGTTGTTGTTGTTCTTCTTCTTCTTCTTCTTCTTCTTCTTCTTCTCCTCATCCTCCTCCTCCTCCTCCTCCTCCTCCTCTTCTTCTTGTTCTTGTTCTTGTTCTTCTCCTCCTCCTCCTCTTCTTCTTCTTCTTCTTCTTCTTCTTCTTCTTCTTCTTCTTCTTCTTCTTCTTCTTTTCTTCTTCTTCTTCCTCTTCTTCTTCTTCTTCTTCTTCTTCTTCTTCTTCTTCTTCTTCTTCTTCTTCTTCTTCCTCTTCTTCTTCCTCTTCTTCTTCCTCTTCTTCTTCCTCTTCTTCGTCGTCGTCGTCATCGTCATCGTCATCGTCATCATCATCATCATCATCATCATCACCTTCTTCTTCTTCTTCTTTTTCTACTTCTTCTTCGTCATCGTCATCATCGTCGTCATCAACGTCATCGTCATGTCGTCGTCATCGTCGTCTTCTTCTTCTTCTTCTTCTTCTTCTTCTTCTTCTTCTTCTCTTCTTCTTCTTCTTCTTCTTCTTCTTCTTCGTCTTTTTCTCCTCCTCCTCCTCCGTCGTCTTCTCGTCCTCCTTTGCATTTTTGTTCTTTATCTTCATCTTTGCATTCTCCTTCTTTGCTCTCTTCTTTTTTGTTCTTCTTTGCATTCTTCTTGTTCTTTTTGCATTCCTGCTCATGTTTATCTTGTTTTTGTTGTTGTTGTTTTTCTTTCCCTTTCTGCATACAGGTGAAAGACTAAACAAACCGCCTTACCTGGACTGTGGCAAAGCTCTGAGCTGTAAACACCTCTCGCACTTCCAAAATGTCCAAGCGATGCGGTATTTCTTTTTCTACAGTTTCTTTCTTTCTTTCTTTCTTTCTTTCCGTCTGTCTTTCTTTCATTCGTTTTCACTTTCTTTCTTTTCTTTTCTTTCTTTGTTTCTTTCTTTGTTTCTTTGTTTCTTTGTTTTCTTTCTTTCTTTTCTTTCTTTCTTTTCTTTCTTTCTTTCTTTCTTTCTGTCTTTCTGTCTGTCTTGTTTTTCTTTCGTTTTCTTTCTTTCTTTCTTTCTTTCTTTCTTTCTTTCATTCATTCATTCCTTCTTTCTTTCTGTCTTTTTTTGTTTTCTGTTTCTTTCGCTCGTTCGTACTTTCTTTCTTTCTTTCTTTCTATCTATCTTCCTTCCTTTCCTTCTTTTTCTTTCTTTCCTTCTTTCTTTCTTTTGTTCTTCCGCCCGTTCGTTCTTTCTTTTGTCATTATCATCATCATCTTCTTCTCCCTCTTCATACCGGTAAAAAAAAAATCCAAAACAACAGAACACATCGCCTTTTCTGGAATGTAGCAATGCTCTGAATTAAAACACCTCTCGCAGTTTGCATATATACCCAGCGATGCTGTGTCATTTCTTTTCTGTCTTCTTTTTGTTACTCTATTCGGGTAAAAGGCTTTCTTCCTTGCGGTCTGTTTCCCTCTTCTCCTTCGTATTTGTTGTTGTTATTCTACTTCTTCTTTTTCTTCTCTTTTTCTTTTTCTTCTTCTTCTTCTTTTCTTCTTTCTTTCTTGTTCTTCTTCTTGTTGTTCTTCTTCTTCTTGTTCTTGTTCTTCTTCTTCTTCTATTTCTTTTCTTCTTCTTCTTCTTCTTCTTCCTTTTCTTTTCTTCTTCTTCTTCTATTTCTTTTCTTCTTCTTCTTCTTTCTTTACAGCATTATTTAGAATATTATAAACTGATGCTGTCTTTCTTTCTATGAACTTTTTTCTTGACTTCTTCTTATACATCTTTTCTTCTTCTCATCCCCTGTTTCTCTCTCCCTTCCCCCCTCTCTCTCTTCATGAAAGAAATAATGGAAAGAGGGCCAGGTGTGTGTGTATGTGTGTGTGTGAGCGCGTGCGTGCCTGCGTGCGTAGGTACGTGGATGAGTGCGCTCGCACAGGTGTGCTTGTGTGTGTGTGATTATGAGAGAGAGAGAGAGAGAGAGAGAGAGAGAGAGAGAGAGAGAGAGAGAGAGAGAGAGAGGAGAGAGGAGAGAGAGAGAGAGAGAGAGAGAGTCAGACAGACAGACAGACAGACAGACAGAGACAGAGAGACAGGCAGATAGACAGACAGAGAGACTGACAGACACAGCTATTGATCTTTCTTGCTTAAAAATCATCAGATGATCAAGTCGAAACAGGCTTGCTTACTGTCCTATCACTGCCAATAATCGATCTCTGTTGAAGTGGTGTGAACAAGATAATACTCAAGGGATGCGCTTACTATCACTTCCAATAACCAGTCTTTGTTTATAAGCGGTATGAACAAGATAATGAATGCACAAGGGACGTCACCAAACACATGTTTTGATGCCCACCACATAGCACGAACAAACGTGCCAGGCTGTAACTCAAGGCAGCAAAACGCAAGTCATCAATGAACAAGAGAGACAAGAATTTCTGGGAGAAAAAAAGTCATAAACAACATACGAGAATGAGTGATCTCAGACACAACAGGCATTCTGTTTCTTTAAAGTGACGAAAAGAGAGAGAGAGAGAGAGAGAGAGGAGAGAGAGAGAGAGGAGAGAGAGAGAGAGAGAGAGAGAGAGAGAGAGAGAGAGAGAGAGAGAGGGGTGGGGGAGGGGGAGAGAGAGAGGAAGAGAGAGAGGAGACATAGAGACAGAGACAGACAGAGACAGACATAGAGACAGAGACAGAGGCAAACTTCACGTCAATAGTGAGACTCCACCCATCTGGTTCCTCAACCTTTTTCATTCAACACAGCCTCAGAGGCAGCAGATAACAAAGCCATCAACTCCACTAGCATGAAGCCTAACTAACCAAACACCAACAATACACAGCTTTTCGCCGATCAAGGACTTACTAAGCCTAACTCTTTCCTATCCACAAGTGCCTTCTTTTCCTGACCACATCCAGCCATAAAGGCTTAATACTATATTGTTCACAGTTCAAGCTGACCAACTCAGCACGACCGACAAGCCGTGAAAGGCCAGTAGTTCCCCCCAACACAATACAGGTAATACCTTCAAAATCTCCGTAAGAACTCCGCGCTAAAGCAGTAACAGTAACATGCACAGTGTCAAAGCGGAAAGCGCTTGTATTGTATTGTGTTGTATTGTAAGGTCAACCAGCGAAGAGATAACACTGGGTAGCTTATATCTTATTGAAAAAGACTTGTCCACAGTACTACTCGGCACAATACGCCCTAAGCCTAGGAATTCCTCGCTTGAAGGATACAAATTCTCGGCTGACAGCTCTGAGAAAAGTCCTGTTGAACGCGACAGAAGCATCAGTTCTTAAAGAAATTAATCACGACAGTTTCACAAAACCTTTGACACTGGAATGCTTTAGAAGTACACTGGGGGAAAGGTTGGAGGTTTTCTGCAATTTGTACTTATCTCAATATTTTTTTTCCGGACCTGCTTTGAAGAAACAAAAATCAGATGCTACATTTATAAGGATTTATGACGACAGCACTTGGATAACTTTATCAGGTTTTGCTTTACAACTGATGTGTTTGTGTTTTGTCGGAACAAAAGCAGCCAGAGTTGAACGGTTTAGGTTTCACCAAGAGTCCAGCTCAGATTGATAACAGATTGCTTTACAGCTTAACATCCATATTCAACTTTTTGTTAAACATCTGCATTATTGGCAGAAGCAACAATAGAATTATTTTCTGGATAAAAAAACCAGCCTGTATCTTTTCTATATAAATATGCACAAGTAGTCTTGTATCAATAGTCCAAAGTGTTTGCCCTTTCCCTCTAGACAATGGAAACAGTTATTGATGCGAGCTCCAAGAAATATGCGTGGATGAGGATTGCAATTACAGCTATACATGTGCTAAATATTCAAAACATTATTAGAAAACTTAGATCAAGAACATATTTTGCAAAACAAAAAACAATGCTCACTATTCTAATGCAAAATGATACATAATGATTCCGTCAATCCAATTTCAGTAACCTGAATTTGGCCTATGTCGAAAAAACAAACAAACAGACTACCGACTGTTAATTCTTTGTCAGCTGTTCATAACGATTTAATATATATTCGTCTTATCACGTTTTGACACCTTCAAGCTTCAATGTTCTTCAACGCCTTGGCAGAAGTGACCTTTGACTATACACAGCGATAAGCCCTGAGGAAATAGTTACAAACTGAATGATGCTATGAAGGCTCTGTCAAAGAGTTCCCTGTAAGTTTCTAAAATCAAACATTGCGTTTGCCCTAAAAATCACACAATACTCCAGTAGCATTCTGGTAACTCAAACATCAACACAGAAAAGATACACACACCGTAATAGATCATTATTATTTCAATACAGAGTAAAGAATCTGGAGTCTACGTTTGTCAAACATCACAGTTTCTACATTAAAATCAGTTATATCTAATCTGCCGATTTATGCTACTACCCACCTTAACACGAGAGAGAAAGATATATATATATATATATATATATATATATATATATATATATATATATATATATATATATATATATATATATATATTAGATAGATAGATAGGTATTGAGAGAGAGAGAGAGAGAGAGGGGGGGGGAGAGGGAGAGAGAGAGAGAGAGAGAGAGAGAGAGAGAGAGAGAGAGAGAGAGAGAGAGAGAGAGAGAGAGAGAGAGAGAGAGAGAGAGAGGAGAGAGAGAGAGAGAGAGAGAGAGAGAGTCACGCAAGAAAGATTTTCTCAGGGGTTTTCCAAACATGAACTGATACACTACCCGCACACTCAATAAAAAAAAAACAACACTGAAGGTAAAGACGCATGAAGCAGCCAACGTCTCCAACGTCTGTATCTTGAGGAACAAGGCCTTGTACTCACGAATGCACACCGCGCGCGCGCGCGCGTGTAAACACACACACACACACACATATACACTCTCTCTCTCTCACACACACAACGAGAGAGAGAAGAGAGAGAGAGAGAGAGAGAGAGAGAGAGAGATAGAGAGAGAGAGAGAGAGAGAGAGAGAGAGAGAGAGAGAGAGAGAGAGAGAGAGAGAGAGAGGAGATGAGAGAGAGAGAGAGGAGAGAGAGAGAAGACAGACAGACAGACAGACAGACAGACAGACAGACAGGACGAGACACAGAGACGAAGAGAGAGAGAGAGAGAGAGAGAGAGAGAGAGAGAGAGAGAGAGAGAGAGAGAGAGAGAGAGAGAGAGAGAGAGAGAGAGAGAGAGAGAGAGAGAGAGAGAGAGAGAGAGACAGACAGACAGACAGACAGACAGACAGACAGACAGACAGACAGAGACTGAGACAGAGAGAGACAGACAGACAGACAGACAGACAGACAGAGACAGAGACACAGAGACAGAGACACAGAGAGAACACCCTCACCAACATAATAGTTTCTTTTTTGTGTGTATATTGATTGGGCTTGCACCAATGTTGAGCACAGTAGTCTTTGTTCTTGGTATCAGTCAATCCTGCCCTCGTTTACAACAGACAAAACCTTCCTGCCGATATCAAATGAGCTCGTGCTGTGTCAGAACAAAGCAGGTTCTATGCTTTCCTGCTGAACTCTGTACTTACTGCCACTTGTTTCACAGTGAGCCAAGTCCTGCAGCCTTCGTGTCTATCAGTTCTGCTCCGGAATAGGTTGATATGTAACGATCTTGGTGCTTGTTCTGGCTAGCTCTTCCTTAAATATCAATTAAACAAACATTGTCAGTTACTAGCCTGTATGATAGAGCCTTCATGTTATTCCAAGGTATATTTTGTTTCTTGACTACTGATGAAATTCATTCGGAATCAATAACATGTTGGTTTCTAGTTTTACATTTTACACAGAAGAATTATTCATCGTTTATCCAGTCCAATCCTGATTTATTTAACTGTTTCACCTGTCGGCTTTACCCGGTTCAGTTAGCATCGCCAGCTATACTCCATGACATCATCAGACTTGTTCCAAATGGCTCTGTCTAACTCTTGTGGAAAACTTCCTGAATATCTAAGCCCTTAATGTCAGGTATGTTTTCCACGTATGAAACTAAAAGTCTGCCTTTCTTTCTTTCTTTTCCTCTCTGCTTTTCCCTCCAGAATGGCTGTTGGAAGGTCTGAGTTCTTGTGTTATGACACAGGCTAGTGTATTTTACAATGCAGTTATTCAAGTCTATTAAGGATTTGTGATGCCAGTTTTTCCAAGACGCTTAAAACAAGCAATCACGCTGGTAGTGGTTAGACTTACTGTTCTCCGATCAATTTATTCATTGGTGTTCACAGCCAAGCCGACAGCATACGCCAAATCAAGGCTGAATTTCATATCTTCCCATAATTATTACTATAAAGATCATCAGATAAAAAAAATCATTTTGCAAAAGAATACTCCCAAAACTGACAAATTTATATATATTTTTTCGTTTGTCGGCCAGAGATCCAAGGTTCACCAATGGTGAGATGTTTTGCATGTGTAACCGTTTTACCCACCATTAACAAAGCATTTGGACTGGAGGACAGATTTCATCTAGTAATTTACCCTGTCGATAAAATCGAAAAAGTATCGACCCAAGCCACACCAAACTTATCACAATTCCGAAAATTGTCTCTTCTGTGGAAATAAAACAATCTTTTCACATTATTAAACTGACTTTTGAACTTTTGATGCGATCAATCAACCTTACGATCTACTGACTCTCCCATATGGCTGACAGAAGATGAAGTGAAGTGACAAGATGCAGAAAAAGGACAAGAGGTACTCTGTCATACGGCACGCACATCCCTTGTTGACATCATGGGGAATTCCACACCTACAGCTTAATCTCGCTAATTCCTATGCACACTCGATCTCGGGGGAAAAAATCGACAAAAAAACTACAAATGTCCAATAACATTATTCTCTATGTCTCTGTCTCTCTCTCTCAGAGAGAGAGAGAGAGAGAGAGAGAGAGAGAGAGAGAGAGAGGAGAGAGAGAGAGAGAGAGAGAGAGAGAAGAGAGAGGAGAGAGAGAGAGAGAGAGAGAGAGAGAGAGAGAGAGAGAGAGAGAGAGAGAGAGAGAGAGAGAGAGAGAGAGAGGAGAGAGAGAGAGAGAGCAGACTTTTACTGTACATTGGTCTTAGGCCACAATACAAAAGCAAACTGAGCATAGGGAATTGGCACATAACAAGTGTTGTAAACATACTACTACCAACATAAAGTGAAAGTTAAGAAGTCATATTGATTACGAAAACAAGCATATTGCATCAGCCATGGCATGATTTATTCATTATTGACACAAATACACATCACAATATTCGTAGACCACGATGTTTTATGAACCTTGGATAGACAGACAGACAGACAGTAACAGAGACAGAGACAGGTATACAGAAAGACAGATAAAGACAAACAAAAAACAGAGACAGACACGCACGTACAATACATGGCCTATATCTAACAGTCCTGGACAAAACAAAAACAAACCCACACACAGATGCACCAACACTACGCACACCCTAAGCTACAAACCCACACACAGATGCACCAACACTACGCACACCCTAAGCTGTCAACTCGTACTCATTGCTACGTACCGAAAGCTCCACATTTTCATCAAAAATGTGCTCTATTTCAGGACTGAATAAATGCTGATCAAACTATCCTAAGCACATGCATGGTGGGGTATTTAAAAGCTACCCTACACGCAAAGCTCTCATCCAGTGTGTGGAGTCTGACAGGGATTCCCAGGTGTGATGACAGTGAGATAGAGTGCGTATTCAACTATTCCGGGTGACCTCCCGGGGTGCGTAAAGCTGGGGAACACCCAACAACAACAACGGACCGAGCACAAAGAAAGATACAGACAAAAAGCAGAAAGATAGACGGACCAGACACAGACACAGACACAGCACACACACACACACACACACACCACACACACACACCACACACACACACACACACACACACACACGTACATATGTACATAAGTAGGTACACACACACG
This sequence comes from Stramonita haemastoma, assembly GCA_030674155.1. Lineage (NCBI taxonomy): Eukaryota > Metazoa > Mollusca > Gastropoda > Neogastropoda > Muricidae > Stramonita > Stramonita haemastoma. The sequence continues at coordinate 8,009,666 of CM060326.1, read as the reverse complement.
TACATACGTGTACACACACACACACACACACACACACCACACACACACACACACACACACACACACCACAAGACACAGACAGACAGACACACAAACACACAACACACACACAGACACACACCACACAAACACAACACACAGACACCAGACACACAGACACACACACACACACACACACACACAACACACACACACACACACACACACACACACTCATCAATTAGACCTGAAAAGACACCAAAACAGCCACACAAAGGTGAAGGAGGGTACTCAACAAGTAACAGAGAAAGAAGGGGGGGGGGGGGGGGGGGGGGGCGAGAGAGAGAGGAGGAATACAGACAGACCTAATAACTGGGACAGAGAAGACAGAGAAAGGTCACAGATGAAGTGGCATCAGTCATGCGTGGCTCTATCAAACAGCAGTGGGAATTACGCCCAACAACCTCGCTACACCTGCCTCACTACTATAACATGGCATCGACACCGTCAAAATAAAATCATCAAATGAAATGGTACGTGGGTGTACTCACGCGTGTGGATGGTTTTGTTTTGTTTGTTTGTTTTTGTTTTAAGCACACACGCAAGCGCAAGTGCAGGTGTATATAGTTTTGTGTGTGTGTGTGTGTGTGTGTGTGTGTGTGTGTGTGTGTGTGTGTGTGTGTGTGTGTGTGTGTGTTTGTATTTTATATGCATGTATTTCATATTATGTATTTTATGTATGTGTACGCATGTATTTATGTATGTATGTCTGTCTTTTTGTACGTATGTATGTATGTATGTATGTATGTATGTATGTATGTATGTATGTATGTATGTATGTATGTATGATTGTAAGTATGTATGTATGTATGTATGTATGTATGTATGTATGTATGTATGTATGTATGTATGTATGTATGTGTGTGTGTGTGTGTGCACGTATGTACCCACATATCTCTCTCTCTCTCTCTCTCTCTCTCTCTCTCTCACACACACACACACACACAGGGGGGGGGGAGGGAAGGAGGGAGGGCGACAAAGCAATGTGGAGGAAGGGGGGGGGGGGCGGGCAGGAGAGATGGGGTGAATTTTTATTCCTTATTCCTGTGGGCTTCTGCTTGTCCTTTGAAGGTGTTAGTGTCCACTTAAGATGCGGAATAACTTCAGGGGGATTTCTTTGAAGCCAGAGAATCAGTCAACCTTGGATTGTAGTCATAACGTTTTCGTCTTTTGTCTTATTCCATTCTCTATCGTTCTTCATTAATTGAAATTTGTTCGTGTTATATATTTATGCGGAGAGGACAATGGATGGAGGGAGTCTTGGGTTGGTGATGGGAAAGTAATCATAGAAGACAAGAAAAAAAACCTAAAAATCCTTTATTCTGCATCTAGAGTGGGTTTGTCTACATCCGTTCTTGCTTGTTTGCTGATGTGTTTGTTGTGCTATTGTTTTGTTTTTGTTGGTTTTTTCTTTCGCTTGTTTGCTGGTGTGCATTTTTGTTTGTTTGTTAGACTGAGTCTGGTTTGGTTCCCCCCGTTCTTTGCTTGTTTGATTTGTTGTTGTTTTTTTTGGGGGAAGGGGTAGATTCTGTTCTTCGTGTAAGTAACAATGTCAATGGCTTTAAGCATTAGTATTAAAATGACAGCTCTGTTGTGGCCATAAGCCGTCGTACTTATGTCTTTTGAGCATGATATAGGTTAAGCTTGTTGCCATGCTGCTGATATTGTTTACATTATGTGATAATATGCTCTCTTCAATAAAAAAGTATGTTTGAACCAATTAACAATCACCATCTTTTACCTACCGTCCCACCGACTCTCTCTCTCTCTCTCTCTCATCTCTCTCTCTCTCTCCCTCTCTCTCCCTCTCTCTCCCCTCTCTCTCTTCCTTTTCCTTCTTCTTCCTGTTCTTTTTTCCCGTCTTCCTCCTTTTCTCCGTCTTCCTCCTTTTCTCCCTCATCCTCTTCTTCTTCTCTTCCTCCTTCTTCTCCTCCTCCTCCTTCTTCTCCTCCTCCTCTTTCTCCCCCTCCTTCTCCTTCCCCTCCTCCTTCTCCTCCTCCTCCTTGTACTTTTCGAAACGGCGAGGACAGCTGGCCACAGTGGGTACATACAGGTAGCGGGGGATGGCAGACCAGGCCAGGCCAGGCCGAGTCATGGCTGAGCGATTAAAGGAGGGATTACACCCAGCAACCTCGCGACGTGAGCCTGAATAGCCAAGCAGTCATCCCCCTCCCCCCATGCAGTGTACCGCCTGTGCCCCTCTGCCCACTACCATACACGGCCGGGCCGTTTATAGCTAGCATCCATAATCCCTGCACTGCAGGTAGGCTACACCGCTTGCTGTGCGCATGGCTAATGTGGCAAGTGGGATGGGGAGGGGGACTGGATGAAAGATTTTTCTTGTCTTAAATAAAAGAAAGAAAAATGTGAAATGAACTCTGTGCCCCCTTTTCTAGGGGTTTTTATTGTCTTTGTTCGCTTTTTGTTTTTATTTTCTTGACGTAAAACTTCACTTATGATATGTATCTTCACGAACTGTTCAAAAGTGCACTCAACTAAGAACCAGGAATATCCGTAGTAAGAGTTGTAAAGCAGAAGTTATCGTGAGGGCAGCAGTACAAAGGATGGCACTGTCCACACTGAAAGTTATATCTTAGGGCAAGACTGTCACAGTTTTTCCCCCATTTCTTTAGTTGTTTGGCTGTTGACATGCATTTGCAGCAGATGTTATTTTCAGAGTAACAAAATATGTTCTAAAGGTAGCAAGAGAAACGCAAGTAGGCAGACCCTCCCCCCCATATGCAAATGTTATAGTTTTTGGAAAAAGTGTTGTTGTTTTTTTTCATTAATCATCATCCATTTTTAACGGGAAAAAAGTCACGTTTAGAAAATGAAAATAAAGGACACGCAAAATCAAATTCTATTCTTGCAGCATGTCCTTGGAAGAGAAGGAGAAGAAGAAATGATACTACTACTGCTACTGCTACTACTACTACTATACTACTACTGCTACTGCTACTTCTACTACTACTACTACTATTACTACTACTACTACTACTACTTCCGCCGCCGCCGCCACCGCCACCACCACCACCACCACCACCACCACCACCACCACCACCACCACCACCACCACCACCACCACCACCACCACTACTACTGATGATGATGAAAAAGGGTCCAGCCATTAGAAACTTCAGGATGCAGCACACTCTGCCTCCAGGTGATCAGGAAACTGTCAGACCTGTCTGGAAAGCGGTGTATGTAGCCGTGTCTGTTTGAAGGCCCGTGTAGTTAGTTGAGGGCAGGCTGTCATGTCCTGCCAACTACCCCCTGCCGTCGGAACAACGTTTTTAACCGGGGCAAAACAACACCTGTACACCCTATGCCCCCACCTCCTTCCCTGCATGCACAGACACACAGACATAGACACATACAAGCGCGCGCACGCACGCACACACGCACGGGGCACACACACTCGCACCACGCACGCACACACAAAAAACATACACACACACGCACACACCACACACACACACACACACACACACACACACACACAACACACACACACACACACACACACACACACACTGTGCCCATCCCTTCCTCCATTTCTGAATCTTATCGATACCTTTTTAACCCACTGCTTCCTATGGCCTCGGTTTGTTTATTATTTTACCAACAACCTGCGTTATCGGAACGACACTTTGAACAGGACCACAGAACCCCTTGTCCTTTCCTCTTCCTAACTCCCTGTCCTTCTCCCGTGGGGATGCCGGGGGCCTGTCAGTAGAAATAGCATCCCCACCTTCTGGAAATTCTGCACCAGGAATTCCCTCTTTTCTATCTCTTTCTTTGTTCCTGCCTTGTTCCTTTTCTTCTAGTTATCTCTTTCTTGTCTTTTTCGGCCTTAATGTTTCACTCTTCTGCCTTTTCTCCAGAAATACTTGAAGATAATTCTTTTCGCTGCTGAAGTCGGATACTCAGGGCCTGACTTTGTCAGGCGCTTAACGGCAGCGCAACGTATTTTCGCTCACAGGGCAGACAACAACAGTTGTTGTCTGAGCATTCGACAAAACAAAAACAATCCTCAATTCCATGTTCAAGTCTCACTGATCCGCTGGTTTCTCTTAACTCAGTCTGGCTTCATTCAGTTTTTTTAATCACTTATCCGACTTGTCTTGAGTTTTTATGTTTGAGAAAACACGGTACTCTAAGTATTGTTTTCATGTTAAATAGGTTTCCCCCCTTTTAAAACCCAAAACAACAAAGCTTGTATCTTTTATGTCACACTCACCACCCAGTGTGCTTAAGTCAAGTTTCTCTTATATCTTTTTCCAACCGTACATCGAATTAAAGAAAAACTTATTGCCGTTTCTGATCGAGCCAATCCTCTCTCTCTCTGTCTCTCTCTCTCTGTCTCTCTGTCTGTCTCTCTGTCTGTCTGTCTGTCTGCGTCTGTCTGTCTGTCTGTCTGTCTGTCTGTCTGTCTGTCTGTCTCTCTCAGTTAACATCAGTGCTGACTCCACTCTCCCCAAAAGTCTTCGGATGATACTTTAA
>CM060326.1:7989012-8001512 GCA_030674155.1 Stramonita haemastoma | reverse complement strand
GAAAGGCACAGAAAACCTACTTCAGCTGTACATGCGCATGGAAACTATTTGCATAGTCATTTTTGCAAATTTCTTTTGAAATATCCTGCAGTTAGAGTGAATTTCTCTGTTTACTGAAATAATAAAGCATTGGCGTTGGTACATGGTATTAGAAAGCTCAGAGCTCTAGCCGAGAAACGAAAAACAGATACTAGGAGTGTTTACGGTTTTTGTTTCCAGGATTTTCTTTAGCTGAGTGATTGCTCTCACTTTTATCGACCAACAGATTTTGTACAATGTACATGAAAATGATTTATTCTTCCTGTAGTTAACACTTGCTGGAAATGAAGCCTAAACGGCTTCATATTAAACACATACGTACCTTTCCGGCAGTTTGCAGTAATAGGAAATGTAGTAGCGGCCAGAAGACTTGTGTGTGTCCATTTTGTAGAAAGATGTCCTGTGTTGCACAATATCCACACTAACTCCAGCCTTGGCTAGTCTTTAGGATATCAGGACATCGCTTTTGTCATGACGTCTCCATCTTTCTTTGCAGACGACAGAAAACCACACTTACAGATTTGGGTCTTTTGCCGTTGTGAAAGTAATTCTGTCAGCCCGGTCATAATTATTGTTTTCTTCATTAGGGCAGCTACACACGTGTACATGTAGATATGCAGTTTAAACATGTCACTCCGGGATTCTTTAAAAGAAAAGTAGTGGCAAAGTGTACGATTCAACTTCTAGTTTCATGTTTTTTTCCCTCGGCTAGAAAGATAACCACAAGTTACATCACAATGGTGCCAACTTTTGAATACAGTCCAATCAGCTGAAAAAAAACCCCAAAACAATATCAAATCACGGCAGCTCAGCAGATTTGCACAAACATTTCCACCATTCAGCACAGCTCGTTGTAGTACCGGCACCATGAGCACACAGCCCAAACACCTCCCACACCAAGCACAGGGAACAAGCTGAAGACTATCACAGACCACCACATCCACACCACGTTTCCCTCCTAGTCCTGGGCTGCCATTTTCACCAGTCACAACAAAGAACCGGTCTTCGCAGAGTAACGTCTTTTTGGCCAATGTTTGGGTACCCACCTTCCGTTTTTGTTACTGCCAGAGCCAAAGAAAAACTCGTGTATGGTTAGAACCCCAAGCCATGGAATGCTGACATGGAGTAGATAATCAAGCATACGTGGTAGATTGAATGTGTCTATCATTTCCGTTTTTCACTGCGAGAACCTAAGAGGAGCTCGTCCATGGTTAGATTCCCAAGCCATGGAATGCTGACATGGAGCAGATAATCTTATTCAAGGGTACGAGGTAGATTGAATGTGTCTTCGAAGAGGACTTCATGATTTAAAGGTTTCTAATGCGCTGATATCGCCAATCAGTAAGATGTCTGTACCACGTTGAGACTCCAAGCTTACACTCGACACATGTTGGGAATGACGACTGACGTTCTATCTACGATATGTTTTTTACTCCCGTTATATCAAACACCCGTTGATCTCCAGGTGATGCAAACTGCCAATGGGAAACAGGAATTTTTTTTTTACACTTATCAGCACGACTGTTTTTCAAGACAGTAATGGTATTCTGTGGTTCTGAGGCTTGAGTGTTCCAATACAGCACACTTTAAAAAAATCCCTATTGCTTTAAAAGCAGGTCTGTGTTCAACGCCAAGCTTTTGCTTCTGTCTGTCTGTATAAGTCTGTCTCTCTGTCTCTCTATCTGTCTGTCTGTCTCTATCTTCTCTCTCTCTCGTTGTACTGGAATCTATGCAGAATCGTACCATTAACACTATGCAGCACTGTGATCAGAAAATACTTCCTCACCATTAAAGTCTTAGTGTCACAAGATGCACATACTCATCCAAAGTCACCTACAATAAAACTTTCACCCTTCTTGCTCTCTCTCTTCACAGCTGGAACCACAGTAATTTGAATTACTACAACTAACACAGTATATAAAAAACAGCACACATCACCTCCTAAAGAATGCTACCTCGTGACACACACATACACCCACACCTCGCTAAATATATTTCCTTAAGTTAAACAGCAACACCTGGTAATAATCACTTCCTCCCGTCCTTGCTTTCACTTACACACACACACTTACACACATACACACACACACACACACACACACACACACACACACACACACACACAGAGAACAAGATCCTTAACTGCTAAACACACACACACACGGCACCAACACCTTCAAATTCTGACATCTCTCTGTCTCTGACAGACAGTGACTGACTGACTGATCGGTTTCTTCGACGCTATTCTATTCCAGTAGCAGGAAGGAGCTAGTCCAGCGATGCCAGAGGAATTCACACCTCCTCTTCTACCAGTCCTCTCTCTCTCTGCTGTACTCCCTGCGGCTGGCTGGTTGGCTGGTTACCTGGTCTGTGGTTTCACCTGACAGGATATAGCCTAGCCTACCTAGCCTAGCCTAGCCTAGCGCGGGCAGACTATCTTCATTCATTACCGTCAGTCTTCATCCCGCTTAGCTTGCATCCTCCTTGCCCCTCACTCCTTCACAACTATAAACCATCTTTACCTATCTCTTCTCTTCCTTCCTCTCCTCTCTCTTCCCACCCTGCGTGCTGATTGCACTTATGAATCTCTTCGCCTTTTGTTTTACCTCTCTGCAAACAAACAAAAAGCTTCTCTGTGTTTTTTTTAATCTCCGTTCTAAACTAACTTCACGCTTTTTAACTCAAATCATTAACAAGTATACAGTATTAAACGTTTTTCTTTCAATTCCTGAATCTGATATAAGCTTATCATGTATAATCTCAGAGCTATAAAAAAACAACAACCAACAACCTGAGTTTAAACCCTTTCTCATTATTCCTGAAACTAACCTCAGCTCTTTAAAACATTTTTTTCATCTATCAGCAAAATGAAGACAACTTACCCAACCCACTTGAAACCCTTTCTCTACAATCCAGAAACTAACATCATCCTTTTATCCATCAACTCAGACTAAGACAAAATAACTATTTTTTCCAAATACTTCTACTTCTTATTCCTGGACCAGAATTGAGCTGATCTGGCCAGTGTCTTTCGATCGCCTCAGTGGCATGCATGGTAGACAAGCGTAAAGAGAAAGTGTGAATAGAACGGTCTGATGTAGCACACTTCCTGGCAGAATGGCTTTGATATGAGCAACGAACAGAGAAGCAGAGACTAGTTGCCTGTACAAAGGTTACAAAACGCTGTGTGTTGCGATTTTCCATGGAAACGCGCTTTTACCATCTGAAGGCTTCATACATCCCAGTTCCAGCAAAGGGTACCTCCCCTTTAGCGGGAAGGAAGCAGAGGGGAGGAGATGGCCCGCCAATTGCGCCCTGGGAAGTGAGGTATTTTAGCTCGCTCCACACCATGTAGGGACACTTACCTTTTACCTGAACGTTGTACGTTGTAACTACATCTGCGCTCACACTTCACTTCTGGCGCTTCAGTAGCCTAGCGACATTATGTTTTGTCTGTTTGCAGATGTAGCTGTCTTTGATTCAATAATATAAAAAGAAACATTTTTTTCATTCCTCGGCTAGGAATGTATGCTGGTTCTGTTCGTGTTTTCCGTGACCCACCGAACTCTGACATGAATTACGGGATCTTTAACGTGCATATTTGGTCTTCTGCATGTGTATAGTTATACATGAAGGGAATGAAGCACCAACATTCTGCACTTGACGTTGGCCTAGGAAATCGTAAAAATCAGACAATTCTGTGCAAAGTTATTACAAATTGAAATGATAGACTGCAGGATGTGACAAAATGAGAAACGGGCATGTTTATTTTCGTAGCATGTGGTCAGAATGAGGGCTTGGGTATTTTCAAAACATTTAAAAGCAAAAGGAATGAAAATTATGTCTTGATATTTCATTACAAGGTAGAATAATGAATATAGTTTAATAATCAATCAAAATCTCAAAATTGACAACTTGACCCCCACCTTCCTTTAATGGCTCCTAGCGTAAAAATTGGGTAATGTGCTAAGCAACTAATTTCGTGGTGGAGCGTCACATAATATCGTGTAAAATTTTTTTTTCAACAATCATAATTATTGAATATAACTACTGCAAAATTCTCTCTCTCTCTCTCTCTCTCTCTCTCTCTCTCTCTCTCTCTCTCTCTCTCTCTCTCTCTCTCCTCTCTCTCTCTCCTCTGTCTCTGTCTCTCTCCCTCTCCTTCTTATATTTATATATATATATATATATATATATATAATTATATATATATAATATAATTATTAAATTATATATATAAACATCTCTATTTTCTAAGGCCAGTCTCACATCGTAATGCACAAACCAGCCTCTATCGTTTCAGGCAAACGTTACGAGCCTCAGAAAGATGAATTCGAGGGGTAGGGGTGGGGATGGGGGGGGGGGGGGGGGGGGGGGCGGAAGCTGAACGGGGGTAGTTACGCTGTACACATAATGAGCTGTCATCTGTCAGTCACTTTGTTCTTTTCCTCTCCATCCATCACTCTGCTGCTGTTTTTGTTTCTTCTTTTTCTTCTTCCTCTTTCTTTCAAGCTCATCCCCTAACATTACCTCTGAGGAAAACAAACATTATAAAACAGGGGAAACAAAGAGTGAAAGTAACAGAGGTGTTCAGAGGGGAATGAAAAGAAAGAGAGCGAGACGAAGGGATGGGGTGGGCGCAGACACAGAAAGAAAATGAAAAGGGACACTCACACAGACAGACACAGACAGACACAGAGACACAGACACAGACAACACATACACCCCCCCCCTCCCTCTACGAAACCCAAATGCCTCTCATGTATATTCTCCCCCTATGTTGATAGCTCACGAGTGCATCACAGGTACTACGCCTTTTTTCCCACCACCTCTCGACTCCAAAAATACTTCCGAAAAACAAATCTATTTCTACCCTCATCTCCCACTTGCCCTAACACTGCTCCCATCCATCCTTGTGTCCATCCATCTCTTATTCTTTCCCTAATTCCAGACATATCTGTTTCTCAACGCCCACCTCTCACATAACTTGAAAGCTCTGGCCAATGTCTCTCGCTTCAATAGGATGAGGGGTACGAGCGGAAATGTGCGATGTCAGCAGGAATCTGACGTTGGTTAGCTAGCTAGATGCCTGAAGGGCAGAGAAGAGAGAGAGAGAGGAGAGAGCTTTGATGATGAGGAAGAACAATCAGATCCGATGCAGATGGGGTGACCGAGGGTGAACGAGGGCCTGTTGTGGATGTGGCTGCGCTCGGTAATGAGCTACCTGTCGTCTGTCTGTCAGCCACCTTGAAAACAGCAGCGGGGTTCTTCCGTTTTGATCTATGGCTCTTGATTGTTTTCAGTTGTAGAATCATGAAGGTGAGAACAGACTGGAATGGGGTATGTTGGGGGGGGGGGTTAGGGGGGGGGAGAGAGAGGGAGGGAGGGGAGAGAGGGGGAGAGGGGGGAGGGGAGAGGAGGGGGAGAGGGGAGGGAGAGGAGAGAGAGGAGAGAGAGAGAGAGAGAGAGGAGAGAGAGAGAGTAGAGAGAGAGAGAGAGAGAGAGAGAGAGAGAGAGACAGACAGACAGACAGACAGACAGGCAGACAGACAGACAGGCAGGCAGACAGACAGACAGTCAGACAGAGACAGAGAGACAGAGAGAACAGAATGGAATGGGAGGGGGGAGAGAGAGAGGGGGAGAGAGGAGAGAGAGAGAGAGAGAGAGGAGAGAGAGAGAGAAGGAGAGAGAGAGAGAGAGAGAAGAGAGAGAGAGAGAGAGAGGAGAGAGAGAGAGAGAGAGAGAGACAGACAGACAGACAGACAGACAGAGAGAGAGACAGAAGACAGACAGAGACAGACAGAGACAGACAGAGACAGACAGACAGAACAGACAGAGACAGACAGACAGAGACAGAGAGAGAGAGTGGGAGAAGAGAAGAAGAAGAAGAAGAAAAGAAGAAGAAGAAGAAGAAGAAGAAGAAGAAGAAGAAGAAGAAGAGAGAAGGACCAAAGAAGAAGAAGCAACAAACAAAAACAAAACCGATAATCTTTCATTATGAAGAGATAATGAGAAAGCCTACTGCAGCCATGTGGATAGCATTACATTTGCCTGTAAACTCCCACACACGTGGCCCAGGCCAAAAGCTGTGTCAGTTATTGATGCAAGTAAAGTGCCAAGGCCTACAATACAATGTTATTATACTTTGAAATGTTGTGTTGATGTTATCTTCAGCTGCGACGAGCTCTGATATAAGAATCTGCACTCTCCTTTTAAGGGTAGACACGGGTCCAAAAGTGCCCCAAATCATGGGGTTTTTTTAGAATAAAAAATTTCTGCATACATTTATGGAGGTCTGCCTGTGTGAATTTAAACAGTTCTGGTTGTAAAATTGTCTGTAGAAACAGGTTAGTTTAACTTGTTATAGATAAAAAGGTTTTAACATGGGCTTGTAAACAAAATTTCATCAATTTCGACCCCCATGTCCCACCTTAAGGAGAGAAAAAAATAATCTGAAGTCGGAGTACCAATTACATAACATGGCGATATTTTTGAAAATATCAAACAGACTTCTCACCCAGTGCGTTTTTGTGAACTGGCAGTGATTCACAGGTGGGATGAGTGAGTCAGAGTGCATATTCTGGGTTACTCGCGAAGAAAAAAACAACGCAACAGCAACAGCAATAAAAGCAGCAAAACAACTTTCATACAAAATTGAACTGGCCAGAAAAACTTGCACTTATTGATGCTATATTTTGTCCTGTAGTTTGCTGTATTATGTATGTTTCTGTCTGGAAAGCAAGGAAAATAGTATTACTATTTTTTCATAACCCCCACACACTGCCTCTCTCTCTCTCTCTCTCTCTCTCTCTCTCTCTCTCCTCTCTCTCTCTCTCTCTCTACTCTCCTCTCTCTCTCTTCTCCTCTCTCTCTCTCTCTCTCCCTCCCCTCCCTCCCTCTCTCTAAGAGAATGCAATATAAACAGTAAAAAATGTGGATCTTTCACTTCAAAGGCACCGCTCCACTTGCCTTCTTTACTTAAAGATCACGGCAGGGTAATGATATGATCAGCGTATGACAAACGCAATAATGGACATGATTTTGGGGCATGGGAGCTGGAACCATTCAGTTTTGTTTTCATTATATTAATCTGGTCGAAATCCATCGTATATTCAATAGTTTTATTGATTTTTTGTTTTCTTTATATTATCTTGGTCAAAATCCGTCGTAGATTCAATGGCTTTCACGACTTCATTAAATCAATTCTCTCTCTCTCTCTCTCTCTCTCTCTCCTCTCTCTCTCTCCTCTCTCTCTCTCTCTCCTTCTCTCCTCTCTCTCTCTCTTCTCTCTCCTTCCCTCCCTCCCTTTCTCTCTGGCATAATATCTTGGTGTAATTAGTCACACACAATTTACAAACCGCTCCTTTTTCTTGGCAGTAGTTCACAATTTCCGTCTCTCTTAGCTGTCTGATTCAGTCTTCACTTTGAAATTCCTTCTTAAAATTATTTGAACATTTCGTATATATAAAACTAACCTTTTTCTTTCGTTCTTCAGGTCGAGCTTCGAGATTTTCTAATGGCCAAATTTTGTGTATGCAACCGTTTTTAGCCCACGGTTAAGGTAACGGCATTCCGGCCTCGGGGATGAACTAACATTCATTAGATACGCACATAAGCCGTTGTTAATTAAGAACAAAGAGGTTCCTCGCGCTGCCTTCCTTCTTGTTAATAGGGTGGTCTTTTTCTTTCACGTACCTGCAGTTCAGGGGATGACTTACAGGTATAGTGCCGATCAGTATCACTCTTCCTTGCACACCTTACCGGCACTAACACTGACTGATCTTTTTTCAACACCCGTCTGTCTGCCTCACAGCCCAGACATGCCAGAGGAATTCACACCTTCTCTTTCTCTGTCTGTCTGTCTGTCTGTCTCCCTCTCTCTCTCTTTGTCTCTCTCTGTCTGTCTAACTTCTCTCATTAACTCACCCTCTGTCTGTCTGTCTTGTCTGTCTGTCTCTGTCTGTCTGTCTGTCTGTCTGTCTGTCTCTCTCTCTACCATCTACCACCCCACCATCCACCACACCTCTCCTCTCTCTCTCTCTCTCTCCTCTCTCTCTCTCTCTCTCTCCCTCTTCTCCTCCCCCCCTCCCTTCCTCCCTCTCTCTCCCTCTCTAGGGCTGGACGAAAAATAAGTATTTTACTTGTTATAATTATTACCATAAGAAAAAAAGTTTTTATTACGTTTTGTTTTGTTTCGTCATTTGTCTGTCCGTCTGTCTGTCCGTTATGTGTCTCTTGGATGGATGAAAAAAAGCCTTGCTGTACCTGTACTATCACCCTAAATTATTAGAATTTTGATTCATTTCGTTTCTCTCTCTCTGTAGGGCTGGATGAAAAAGAAAGTTTTGTAGTTGTACTCATTCTACAACCATTTGAAAAAAAGAGTGTTTTTATCACACTTCGTTTTGGATGTAAAAACACACAAGTGCTTATTCCATTATCCTCGAAATAAAAGAACAAATCAAAGCATCTCTCTCTTCCTTCCCCCCCCCCCCCCCCTCTCTTTCTCAATCTCTCTCTCCCCAAGCCCCTGTCTGTCTGGCTGGCTACCTACCTACCTACCGTACCTGGTTCTCAAGGGTCTATGGTTTCACCTGACAGGATATGGTGGCCCTGAGCTGAGCCAGCTATCTTCAGCCATTACCGTCAGACTTCAGCCCCAATGCTAGCCGAGTTCTCTGCTGCCCCAAGTATAAAACATTCTGGCTTATCTTTTCCTCCCGCTGATTGCACGTGCAGCGCGGCAAAGAAAAAAAACTTACCATCGTCTCTTCCAGTGCCTGTCTGCTACTCCTCCCAAAATAATCTCTCTTTTTTTTTAGCTATCAATTACTGACCCTATATGCTCCGCGTCACTTAAGCCTCACTACCTTTGGAAAAAAACAAGTTTTTTTCAAGGTCTTTATTTTCAGAAATAGTTGGGATCTTCTAGGTGGTGTCATTCCTTCATTCCTTCATTCATTAAGCTGTCACTCTTTCATTCACTCCTTCATCACCCATCCATCCATCTATTCATTCATGCATTCATTGATTCATTTATTAATTCATTCATTCATCCATGCCATTTACAACCCAGATAATCAGGACAAGACTAAAATCTGACGCAATCCACCCAAAAATGAAAAAAAGCAAATCAAGAACTCCAAACACACACACACACACACACACACACACACACACACACACACACACACACACACACACACACACACACACACACACACACACACACCAAGGGGAAAAACACCAAAACCAAACCTAAAAGAAAACAAATTTAAAAAAAACCCGAAAAACCCACCCTGCAGAAAAAAACATAGAAAAGCAATTTTACATCCCTGGGGGCAAAACACCCAAACAACTCAGATCTATCCCATCATTCAAAATAACAAACACACTAATATCAATTAATAAAACTACATAAAGTTTTACATTCGTATGAAAACTTTCCCAACAAAATATGGGCAAACGAATCGACTGCACAGAGAAAAAACACTGATGATAGAAATTAAGACTGAAAATTAAAACATCAGAAAGATGAAAAAGTGACATAAACGAATAAATGCATTGCAAGGTAATTCTAAAAAAAAGTGGGAAACACTTGAAAGATGGCGGATGTACAGAAAGAAAACGACAGTAAAGACCCATGCAGGCATCTTCTTGTCAGACCGCTTTGATGTTAGAGGCAAGAGCAATCGTAATAGCGTTGATATTAATTTTGTGATGATGTGGTTTTGGTTAAGAACAAAAATCAGACTTGTAGACTGAGGATATTGCAGAGTGTTAAGCTATAAACTGTCAACTGTCAGTCAGCTTGTTCTGTTATCATCTTTCATTGCTAACTGTTTTTCGACAGAGTTTATAGTGTGAACATATACATTTATAAGCCTGAGCAAAGAAAAAGAAAAAGAAACCAAAAGAGTTAAGAACGTAGAAAGGCAGGCATTAAAGAAAACAGTGAAGAAGGATGTAGCAGTATGGGGGAGAGCGGGGGGGAGAGAGAGAGAGAGAGGGGAGAGAGAGGAGAGAGAGAGAGAGAGAGAGAGAGAGAGAGAGAGAGAGAGGAGAGAGAGAGAGAGAGGAGAGAGAGAGAGAGAGAAGAGAGAAGAGAGACAGACAGACAGACAGACAGACAGACAGACAGACAGACAGACAGTCAGACAGACAGACAGACAGACAACAGATATAGAAAGAATTCTCCCAAGCCAGACAGAGATAAAAATTAATAGAGACAGAGGCAGACATAGAGAGACACACACAGAGAAAGTGATAGAGACAGAGAGAGACAGAGACAGACAGACGGAGACAAAGACAGACTGTGAGAGAAGGAGAAAAAAAAAGACAAGTGGAACGAACCTCTTAAGCACTAAACAATGGCATTTATCCGTAACAATCAATAACTACGCTATTGCACCTGTAGGTATGAGGAAATAAACAGGTACGTGCACGGTCTCCTCTGTCAGGTGACCTCGTGGCAATGTAACATGGATATAACAGCTGGCACTGGAACCCTCAGACTGGCTGTGGCTGCAGACTACACGACCAGGAAGAGAAGCGCGCAGTTTCTGAAGGTAGGTAGAAAGACCATTACCAAGCTAACAATTAACACAGTACCAATCCTACTGTTGATGTGACAGAATCTATAAAGGAACAACAACACAGGGTCAACATCAACAATAATAAAAAAAAAAACTCCGAGCCAGCAGAAAAACCAACCATCTAACCAACAAACAATACAACTTTTATTTTCCAGATGATGCATAAATGAGGTCATCTATACCAACACCAACAACGCAAACCCTCCAAGAACATAGTAGATGTTACAGTTCAAACAAATACAAAAGCTGAATTCTCTTAAAACATACGAAGAAATGAGAGGGAAAACCCATTAGACAAGCAAAATATGTTGAATACTCTGAAAAAGGCAGTTTAAAAATCCAGACAAGCGAAGAGACTAAGAAACAAACACAACTCTACAAAAATCAGAAAAACCAAAACAAAATGAAATATTGAGAGAAAAGAACAGAATACAGAGAAAGAAACAGACTTCTGCTTCTTCTTCAACGTCGGACGCTAAGACAAGCAACTATTGTTGTGGGTCATATGAACTGAAATGTGATGCACTGCCGTCAAGTGCCTGACAAGTCAGGCCCAGCGCATCCGACCGGCGTGGGAGAAAGTCATTAGCTTAAAAGTTTTTTTCTGGAAAAGGCAGAAGAATGGGTCAAGAAAGCTGAACAGATATCAAAGGGGTGATAGGAAAATATGAACAAGGCAGAAATAAAGAGAAGGATAGAAAAGAGGGAACTCCTAGCACAGAATTTCCAGAAGGTGTGGAAGCTATACTGACAGGCCTTCGGCATCTCCACGGGGGAGAGAGAATCAAAGAGACTGATAATGAAACCATCTCTACCAAAAAACACACATTCACAACCTTAGAATATACGTGTTCTTTCACACACCAATGCAGTGTGGGCAACACACAGCCATCATCAGTATACACAACGTTATACACATACACACATACTTCACACGATGCTATTCCAGTCATGGGTAACGGTATTTTCATCTCATGTCTTCACCACACCCCAGTCTTACAGGCCCAAACGGCCTGTGTTTCTGTCATAAACACTTCATTTAGGGGTGGAGGGGAACATTGGTGAAATCCTACGGGTGGTGGATATATAACACGTGAAGGGAAGGGGTGAGGATGGTGGTGGTGGTGGTGGTGGTGGTGAACGTCTGGGGGTGGAGGAGGGGGAGGGGTAAGGTCTATGGGGGTTGGGGGAGCGGGGGGTGGGGAGGGAAACAGGTGAAGCTGGCAGATCCATTCATGAGGCTGAGAAGCACACCTGTGCCGCCAGTTCTCGTCTGTGGTATCTAGGACTGAAGCTATGAATAGTGTGTGTGTGTGTGTGTGTGTGTGTGTGTGTGTGTGTGTGTGTGTGTGTGTGTGTGTGTGTGTGTGTGTGTGGTGTGTGTGTGTGTGTTTGTTGTGTGTGTGTGTGTTGTGTGTGTGTGTTGTTTGTGTGTGTGTTTGTGTGTGTGTTTGTGTGTGTGTGTGTTTGTGTGTGGTGTGTTTGTGTGTGTGTGTGTGTGTGTGTGTGTGTGTGTGTGTGTGTGTGTGTGTGTGTGTGTGGTGTGTGTTTAAGTGACTGTGTAACTATGTGGTTGGCGGGGCTATAAACAACATGATTGGATTGGATTGGAGTGTATGTGGGTGTGTGTGCGTGTGAGGCACAATTTTCTCCTAACATCAAATTGGCCCAAGCCAAAAGCTTTGTCAGTTGTTGGTGTAATCAAAGAGCCAAGGCCTACACTAACATGTTGATATGGTTCACGATGTTACCTTGAGATTGCCTTCAGCCATGGCAAGCTATCAGCACAGCAATCTTTACTCTCCACTAAAGGGAAAAAATCTTCTGGTAAGAGTACCGCTGCCTATATGGCTAGGTACTTTAAAA
>CM060326.1:7974012-7981512 GCA_030674155.1 Stramonita haemastoma | reverse complement strand
CTAATCGATGTAGCTCAGTGGTCTAGAAGTGGCGCTTCTGTCTAGAAAGTGAAAAAAGTCTGAGGTTCGATCCCGTTTGAAAACGAACTTTTCCCCCAGTCCACTAGAGGTGGTCTGGGTGCTTGTCTTTCGGATAAGACGATTAAGCGGGATATCGTAACACACATTTGGCTAACTTGAAAGAGCCCACGGTAACAAAAGAGAGTCGAATTGTCCCTGACATAATTCTGTAGAATAAAAATAAAACCCCACACTCCTTAGGGAAACATACACACGCAGCCATGGGAATAAACAAAAGATAGGTGGCGCTGTTCTTGTGGCGACACACTCTCCCCGCCGAAAACTGCCCAAATCTTATTTCCGACAAGCTCTGCTGGAGTAGAGGGAGAGTGACATTTCTTATTAACCAAACAATCACCCCTCCTCCTATTCTAACCATGGATTCCGGACCCTGAAGGAAGCTTCGAAACCTGTGAGACAAAGTCTCCACCAGAGAAACCAGAGGAACAGAAGGAAACAAAAACAAAACAAACCCGCAGACATCACACACATGTGGTTTTGTTGGTGTTTTATCTGACAAGGTAGTTGAGAGTCAAAGAATGACAAAGCCAGAGATCATAGCGAGGAGGGTGGGGGTGGGGGTGGGGATGGGGGGACAAGAATAAAGAAGGTGGAACTTTGAAAACAATGGGAAGAATATACTTAACATCTTTACCTTCGAGACATATCGATAACGAGAACAAATTTTCAGTTTCTAAGAATAACAGATTAAGTACAATAACTTTTTTTTTCACATCCAGCCCTCGGATAAAAGAAAACGTGTAAACAGACAATTATGAAAGAGAAATAAATCATAATGATTAAGGGGGAAAAAACGTCAAACATACACAGCCACGGCACAAAAGTGCTTTTTTTAACGAATAAAAGCAAAGAAAACTATGCAAAACAGAAGACGACGAAAGAAACAAAGAAAAACAAAGACTGACGACAACAGATAGACAACATACAGGCGGACAGACAAGAAGAAAGGAAAAAAAGATGGAAGGAGAGAAATTCAAGAGTCGGTAGGAGAGAACAGGATAGAAGAGAAGTTGGAAGGGAAACAAAATGAGTGAATTTTTACCCCCTAAAAGATAGATAGATAGATAGATAGATAGATAGATAGATAGATAGATAGAGAGAGAGAGAGAGAGAGAGAGAGAGAGAGAGAGAGAGAGAGAGAGAGAGAGAGAGGGAGAGAGAGAGAGAGAGAGGAGGAGAGAGAGAGAGAGAGAGAGAGACAAAAAACACAACACACACACATAACACACACCACACACTCACACACATAACACACCACACACACACACACAAACCCCTCCCCGCAGTAACACATAACACAACAACTACAACAGAACAACAACAACAACAACACAACACACACACAACACACACACACACACACACACACACACACACACACACACACACACACACCACACACACACGCTGACACACACACAATGTGCTCCAGTACGTACGCACGCTTGCCACATTTCTGTCTTCGTTTCCTTTTAATTTTTTCTTCTTACCCCTTTGTTTGTTTGGTGGTGGTGGTGGTGGTTGTTGTCTGGGAGGGAGATACAGGTCTAAAACCTAATGCCTGCTGCACCCTCTTTACCAGTCGACAGGTCAACAGCACTTAGGGAAGCGGGTTAAGGGTGTACAAAGTACTGACTGGCTATCAGCTGTCGCGCTGCACCGTACAGCGTGGGTGTCGTGAGAGCCCTCGCCTTGTCTCTTATGGTCACGATTCAACGCTTAGGTTCGATGTTTAAGTCATCAAGGACAGGTGTTTGTTGTGCATGTGATATATCAACTTTTATTATTTCAGCTGCCACTTGATTATCGCGTGTTTTCGTGGTGGTGGTGTTCTCCCATGAGGAGAATGGGGAGTGTTTCTTTTCTCTATAGTTGTGTTCGTTTTATTGGTAGCTTTATTTGTTTGTTAATTTGTTTTTTGTCATTTGTTAATCGTTTCCCTTTAAGGGCGCGCGTGCGTGCGTGCGTGTGTGCGCGCGTGCGTGTGTGTGTGTGTGTGTGGTGTGATATACATTTATAATGTGACGAAGTGACAGTCCTGATATGGCATGTGTGGTCAGTGTGGCTATAAACAAGATTGGGTTGAATTGGTGTGTGTGTATGTGTGTGTGTCTGTGAGTGCGTGCGTACGTAAGCGCGCGCGTGTTTAGATGTGCACAATCATATACTCATACACATTAGTATGCCTATCACCATCTACACGATTTTTTGTGTGCCCATTCAGTGAGCAAAGTCTGCAGGTTTTTCCACTTTGCAAAATAGATGGCAACACGTTTTCAGATATATACATAAAAAAAACACAAAACAGGAAAACACACACACACACACACACACACACACACACACACACACACACACACACACACACACACACACACACACACACGTACACACGCACACACGCACGCCCGCACGCGCACACACACCAATTCAACCCAATCTTGTGTATAGAGACGCTGACCTCATAGGCCATGTCAGGGCTGTCACCTCGTCAACTTATAAATCTCAGATTAAAACTGTGCAGCCGTACCGTACACAGATTAAAACAGGGCATAAAATCAACTCTTCCGTCCTTCCTTGGATCAATTTCCTGGCCACCCATGACGGTCAACCCTCCACGATAACATTGCTGTGGAGAA
This sequence comes from Stramonita haemastoma, assembly GCA_030674155.1. Taxonomy (NCBI): domain Eukaryota; kingdom Metazoa; phylum Mollusca; class Gastropoda; order Neogastropoda; family Muricidae; genus Stramonita; species Stramonita haemastoma. The sequence continues at coordinate 7,978,792 of CM060326.1, read as the reverse complement.
ATCACATCAACCACACATAAAAAGACAAAAAGCCACAGACACAAACCACACACACACACACGTACACACACACAACAACGCGCGCGCGCGCGTACACACACACACACAACACAACACACACACACACACACACCACACGCACACACACACACACCACACACACACACACACACACACACACACACACACACACACACACACACGCAAGAGCGAACGCACATGCACGCGGATAGGTCCGACGGGAATTTAATACAATGAGACCACCACACAACACACACACACACGCGCGCGCGCGCGCACGCACACACACACACTACACACACGCTAACACACTCACATAATCCCACACCCCCAGCGCGCGCGCACACACACTCACACACACACTTATAAAACACACACGCACACATTCACCTCCACATACCCCACCACCCCACAACCACCACACACACCACACACACACAAAAACACACAACCACACCCAACCACCACCACCACACACACACACACACACACACACACACACACACACACACACACCACACACACACACACACCACACACACACACACAACACCACACCACACACACACACACAACACACACACACACACACACACACACACACACACACACACACACACACACAACACACACACATTACACAAAAATCCCCTACTTCACATGGTCTACCTACACACCCAACAACACCAGATGTCTAACCACCTACTCAGCCGAGAAGGAATGATTCCATCGATTTGGCAACACAGAAGAATGCCCAACACAGCACGGCACAGCACGCAAGAGCACAGCACAGCACAGCACACCGGCAAGCACACGCACACCACACAAAACAAAGACAGCAACAAGCCGATGTAGAGGATTATGTATTTTTTACAAGTGTGGTTTTGTGTTTGTGTTGTGTGTGTGTTGTGTGTGTGTGTGTGTGTTGTGTGTGTGTGTGTGTGTTTTGTTGTGTTGTGTTGTGTGTTGTGGTTGTGTTGTGTTGTGTTGTGTTGTGTGTTATGTTGTGTTGTGTTGTGTGTTGTGTTTCAAAAGGTTCTGTTTTAATCTATTTTTAAAAAAACGACGCGCACCTTTGCGAAATATGACTCTATAAAGTGATTCTATGTCATTTTTATGTAATGATAATTATTCACTGTGTATGTGTCTCTTTCTCATTTGCCTGTGTGTGTATGTATGTATCTGTGTATGTGTGTGTGTTTGTGTTTGTGTGTGTGTGTACGTGTGTGTGTGTGTGTGTGCGCGCCGCAGTGTATGTATGTATGTTGTATGTATGTATGTATGTATGTATGTATGTATGTATGTATGTATGTATGTATGTATGTTGTATGTGTGTATGAGTGTGTGTATGTGTGTCCCATCCCCTCCAGAAATGCTCTCACTAACGCGTGTAAATACGCGCATAGATGCCCGCGCACGCACACACACACAAATACACACACACACACACACCAAAGCACGCATACAGGCATACACACGCGCACGTATGCACCAACATATACACATGCACGCGCGCCCGCGCGAGCACACACACATACACATCGATATAAAAGAATTAAAAAATAAAAAATAAAAAATAAAAATAAACACACACATACACACACACACACACACACACACACACACACACACACACACACACACACACACACACACACACACAAACAATCTTCTTCTAGACCAGAAATCCATCCATACGCTATGCGTAAGAAACATACCCGTCAACGCAATACTTATCACCAGGGATGTACGTACACAGGCTTCAATGGCTATCGATTCTTAACACATGAAGGTGTGCATTATTCCCAAAATAACATCATGATGCAAAGGCTTTAGGATGGGGAAGGAAGGATAAATGCTTGTACAGTGATATCAGCAGTTTACTTACATAACGCTGTCACCACAGTCATTTGTCTCCTGGAGGTTGAGTCGAATATAGGATAATGTGTGTGTGTGTGTGTGTGTGTGGTGTGGTGTGTGTGTGTGTTGTGTGTTGTGTGTGAGTGTGTGTGTGTTGGTGTGTGTGTGTATGTGTTGGTCGATTTAGCTAGTGTGAGATTTGAGTGTAGATGGAGAAAGAAGGAGAGAGGAGAGAGAGAGAGAGAGAGAGAAGAGAGAGAGAGAGAGAGAGAGAGAGAGAGAGAGAGAGAGAGAGAGACAGACAGACAAGAACAGACAGACAGACAGAGACAGAGTCAAGATAGACAGACACACAGAGAGATGTGCATGTTTGCGGGGGTGCATCTATCTAAACATTTGATCATAAGAGATGGGTAATATTAGAAATATCATAGGGGGGGGGGGGGGGGGGTGCTGCTGACCAGGAACAAATGTTACAGCTCTTTACTTTTTCCTGGCTGCGTGTACAAGCTTAGCAAGTTTATCATTTCATCTTTAACTTTACTTGTATTGTTGTGAATCTTAAAGTTTACAAACTTTAAAAAAACAGAATATTAGTTTTGAAAGATTTAGAAAAAAAGTATGAAACGAACAAAACAAAACACAATGATAGATATAAAGAAGGGAAGAATGACAGGAAGAGAGAGAGAGAGAGAGAGAGAGAGAGAGAGAGAGAGAGAGAGGAGAGAGAAGAGAGAGAGAGAGAGAGAGAGAGAGAGAGAGAGAGACAGAGACAGACAGGACAGACAGACAGACAGACAGAAGACAGAAGACAGACAGACAGAAGACAGAGAGAAAGAGAGCACACACACAAGACAGACAGACAGAGACTCACACACACACACACAAACACACACTCACTCACACACCAAAACAACAACAAAACCCAGAAGCAAACACAAATAAAACAACGGAGGGGGCTATAAAGAAAGAAAGTAAGTCAGGAAGGCAGAGACAACAGAAATAAACAACACACAGATGGGCAGGGGAGGGACCAGACTCACGAGAACGACTCTCCCCGCCGAGGCCCAGACTGTCTCATGATGTTGGATGAGCTGCCCTTGGATCGCTGATAGACGGCGCTGTCATCGTTGGCCACGTGACGCCAGGGCGAGGACCCGGATAAGGGGCGTGCTGACGTCACGCAATGGCTGTTGCGTCGCTTTTGGAGAGAGAGGAGGAAGACGGGCGTGCACGTCGACTGACGTCACCGCTACCTCTGAAATCACAAGGTTTGTCCAGATTGTTATCCCTTCCTGATTGATTGATTGATTGATTGATTGAGAGAGAGAGAGAGAGGAGAGAGAGAGAGAGAGAGAGACAGAGACAGAGACAGAGACAGAGAGAGAGAGAGAGAGGCACTTTCATTTTTGCAATGAAAAACACAAATAAAGATATAAACAAAAACCCAGTAAAATACTCACCGCGCCCCCCCCCCCCCCCCCCCCCCCCCAACAACAACTAATCCAATCCAATGATGTTGCTTAGAGTCCCTACAAAACGTCGTGCAATGGAAGTACTTTTTCTTATCAAAGAACCTTCTGCAGTTGCTACAATACACACTGCTCTCTAACTCTGCCTCCTTGTCTAATGCATCTGAACACGGTGACAGAACTGAAAGATAAGTGAAAACAATGCCTACGGTGTTCCTTTTTTATCCCCCTCCTTTTTGGGGAGCAATAAATAAGAAAGAATATGTAGTTAAAATCCATTAAAGAAACATTTTTTAAAATTAAAAGTTACAACTTATTTAATGAGGCAAGTAGCCTGGTCATTTTGTTAATCAACTGGCAAAATAGTTTTAAAATGTTCTGAAGACTGAACAATAAACTTTCTGTTTTTAAAGTACTCTTCAATATCTACAGTGCTCTCTCTCTCTCTCTCTCTCTCTCTCTCTCTCTCTCTCTCTCTCTCTCTCTCTCTCTCTCTCTCTCTCTCACACACTACACACACGCGCCGCGCGCGCGCACGCACACACACACACACAACACACACACGTCACCACTGTGCATCTTGTCTCAGTCTCTCTCCTCCCTCTCTCTCCCTGCACTCCTCACATCTCCGCCATCACCCTTCCTTTCCCCTAGCACTGTCCCCCCATCAGTCTTCCACACGGTAGCCGTGTTTTATGGCCCGTGGGTTAATTGGGCAAGAATGCCCCCAACGAGACCATCAACGTCAAAGGACTCGGCCCTCGTTAAGCCTCCGATACATCTGGGCTATTTAAACAGCACACACTCTGCTCGCCACTGGAACTGAGGCCATTCCATTTGTCCTCCTAGGATTTCGCCCCGGGCCCCTTCACTTGCAAGCAGTGGCCAGCAATCATCCGCCCACATAGGGAGGGAAATAATGGCAGAGAAAAAAGTTTGTGAAGAAAACTTTCTGAACGTCTGTTAATTGTGTGGAATAATGCGTCTATTCTGAACGTCTGTTAATTGTGTAATGCGTCTATGTCTCTATAGGTTTTGTTTCTTGATTGCGTAAAAACTCTGTCAAGCTATGTTAAGAAGTTGGGTGATTCTTGTTCTTCTTCGTCGTCGAACGCTCAGACAGCATTTTGTGTTGTCTGTCATATGAATGAAATGCGCGCACTGTCATTAAGTGCCTGAGAAGGCAGGCCCAGCGCATCCAACTTCGGTGAGGGAGAGAATTGTGTTTTTTTGTGTGTGTGTTTTTAAGTCTTTCTGGAAAAGGCAAGGGAGTTGACCAAAAAAAGCAGAAAATAGACAAGAAGGAGGCGACAGGAAATATAAGTAACAAAGCACAAACAAGGAGAGGGATAGAAAAGAGGAAATTTCTAGCACAAAATTTTGTAGAAGGTGGGGATACCATTTATACTGACAGGTTAGCAAAGGAA
>CM060326.1:7961512-7971512 GCA_030674155.1 Stramonita haemastoma | reverse complement strand
CTTAAATATTTTAGGACTGGTTTTTTTCATTTAAATGTTAGCTGGTTGGTGTACTGTTTGAAATAGGATTGTCTTGCACAATGAGTGGACTGTAATGTATACATGTTTCTGTGAACCCATTTAATATCCTATTTGAAATATGATTGTCTTACACAATGAGTGGACTAATGTATACATGTTTCTGTGAACCCATTTAATATCCTATTTGAAATATGATTGTCTTACACAATGAGTGGACTAATGTATACATGTTTCTGTGAACCCATTTAATATCCTATTTGAAATATGATTGTCTTACACAATGAGTGGACTCATGTATACATGTTTATGTGAACTCATCTACACACCCACATCTGCTCATTCTGATATTGTTGCTAAGTTTCGTGCATACCCAGAGGGGGGGGGGGGGGGTCTTCAAATATTTCTTGGCGTCTGAAGTCACAACATCATCGTTATCCCCATCCTAATCTATCACTATAAAATAAGATTACAAGCCACCTCATGCTCTATTCTCACACTGACCTCAATCTAACCTTTTCTCCCCCACAGCCCCTATCATAGTGTGGTCAGTTCGTGTTAAAGGCGTCGCAGTCTGCACGTTTTTGGGGAATGGGGAATGGGGAGGGGGAGGAGGCTATCGCCACAGGGACTAGTGATGGTCACTACATGGGCATCTCATTCATTCGAACCTCACGATTAATTAAACTTTAACTACCGTCAGAATCAGGGCTTTGGTATGCGGTGTTCTGGATAAAAGCAAACACTATCACACATACCAAACACGACCCAAGCAGTGACTACGATTTTTTAAAAATCAAAACCCGTTTGTGGTTTTATTAGGCAGTGTCTTGAATGAAAGTAGACACCACTGAACACCAGTAGTGATTTATATAAAACTTTCACTCAGGGACTTTAGCAGTCTGTCTATTAAATAAAAACAGGCAGTAGTGAGCATCACCAAGATGACATACAAACAGTGCACGGTCTCCTCTGGCTGGTGGCCTCACGGTGGCCTAACGCTGCTGGCTGTATGCGGACTGTTGCTTCTAACAGCGCAAAAGAACAGGCTCGAGAGAAGCTGCAGGTGGTAAGATCATTCTGGTGAGCTGAGAAATAACGGCTCACTTCTCTCTTCCACCTGAACTCGCTAAGAAGTAGTTGAGGCAAGGTGATCCCGGCAGTGCCCATTCCTATCCAGGTACCGGATACCGGATGCATGCTGGGTATATTTCTGTTGCGTAACTCACAAGGATTACGGGATCCTTACAGTGTATGTTTGATTTTCTGTATGTGTATGTACACGAAACCAATCTAACCCAATCTGGTTGTCTAGAGCCTCGCCGACAACACAGCGCTTACCCTATATAGACGAAAGGAATTGAACCTCATCTATTCATTCATTCTTTCATATCGAGGATAATGGAATAAGCATTCATGTGCTTTTTTACAGCCAGTCCCCGTGTGTATGCTGGTTTGTAAATTTTGTCATCTGTTCCTCGGAGAGGTCTGTCCCTTAAGTCGACTTATGAAACCGTTAAAAAGAAAAGCATAGACACTTGAGGGAATAATAGAAAGAATACGTCGCTAAAGACAGCTCTAAGAAAAATTGAGAATCTTAAATCTTAAAGAAAAGAATACTAAATAGTCTATATCTCTCAAAAGGTACATAAAAACAAGGATTAAGCGTCAAATAAAGAATGATAGTCCAGTCACATGCTCACAAAGCAGAATGTTCCACACAAGCAATTCACCAACAAACCACACAAAAAATTGTAGCTTTGCCATTCTTTCAAACTGGTCCAGAAGACAAGAGCAATAACAACAATATGTACACAACATAAAGCACCAAATATTTGAGAGTCATAACAAGCATCAGTAGCAGCAACAACAAAACACAACAACAGCTGCAGAAAGAACAATGCACACAGCCATGTGAAGCTATAGACTGCTGTAAATACTCTCATATATATTCAGTCTTTAGATTCATCCCTGTAGCGTGCAGGAGCCGGCTTCATTACAAGCCCAACACATACAGACCTAACGTGGATTTGATGACTGCGTCGTTTACAGGTCTGTCTCTCAATCGTTAGATGGTGTCCCCTCCCTCCCCTATCCCTATACCTTTCCACAAAGCGCAAGAAACTGAGATAATTTTCCCTGGCAACTTTTACCAGACGTCGATGTTACCATTAAAAAGAAAAAAAATAGATGCTATATACACACATGCATGTACTTACACACACACAAACACTCACACATACACACACACATACACACACACATACACACACACTCACACATACACACACACACACACACACACACACAACACACACACACACACACACACACACACACACACACAACAACACAACACAGCATACTTAAAATATTAATTGTAAAGGGAGAGCACGACGACGACAGCAAGCCAGAGACGCAGCATAGCACGAGAGAGAGAGAGAGAGAGAGAGGAGAGAGAGAGAGGAGAGAGAGAGAGAGAGAGAGAGAGAGAGAGAGAGAGAGCAGAGAGAGAGAGAGAGAGAGAGAGTGACAGAAAAGACAGACAGAGACAGCAGAACCAGACAGACAACAGTCAGACAAAGACACTCAGAGTTGAAGCTAAAAACCATGTACATGGGTCCGGGTGTCCTTGCATACCCAATAAACATCAAGAGAACAACACCCACAGCGACACCTCATCTTGTCTGTGGAACATACATTCCTTTGCATGTTGGACACCTCGTTCAAAGCTCCACACTACCTCGGTGAGTGCAGGGGTTGATAATGCAATGTTGCAGCATTGGATCACAGTGGCCTAGCGGTCATACATCTGTCTAGAAAGCGAGATGTTGAGAGTTCGATCCCCGCCTGAGCCCGAAACCCCCCCCCCTCCACTTTCAGTGGTTTAGAAGTTGTGTTCCTGCCTAGAAAGCAGAAAGTCCGAGTTGGAATTGAGTGGTGGTTCTATCCCCGTTTGGGGGCCGAAACTTTTCCCCACCTATTTGACTGTGAGTGGTGGTCTGGGTGCTAGTCTTTTGAATGAGACGATAAACCGTGGCCACGAGAAATATGCCTAGGCTGAAAGTAGTATACACTACAATGCTATAAAATACAATACATCACAATACGATACAATATTTGTTGTGTTGTATTGTATCATATCATGACACAATACAATTCGACAAAATATAACACAATACAATTTAACACAGCACAAAACAACACAACACAATTCAACACAACACAGCACAACGCAACACAATACATTTCAACACAATACAACGCAACACAATACAAAATAAGGCAAACATTTCTTGCACACTTGGCACAACAATTCTTTTTTTTTTTTTCGTTAATGACACCTTTTCAACACCTGAACGTGACACAGAATACTACTGTAATTATACACAAGTCAGCTTCAGTTTTCTGCTACCTCTCTAAGGGTGAACAGATAGCATCACTCCAGATGAAACTAGCCCCACACTGTATGCATTATATCGACATAACAGCAATTCAAAAATTAAAAAAGGAGAACGAAAATAAAATAAAATGAATATTACGGATATTTCTAGAGTGTGCGAATTATCCGTATCCTTGCCGACGAATGCAAATATAAAACATTAGCATACGGCCAACTTGGAGGAATATTCATGATAGAAAAACCCTATTTATTGATTCATAGTATATTCATAGTGCTTTGGTGGGCTGGATGTGCGACGAGCTCTTATAAGCGATACAACATCTTGCGCCCACGTTAAAACCTGTTCCGCTTTTTGGAAGAGTAGGCAATTCTGTGCCAGTGGGAACGGATGAAAAAATTTACAAAAACCGCATGCACACGGAGACCGTATGCAAAAAAGCACATGAGTGCATATTCCATTGTTCTCGAAATAAAAGAAAAATGAAAACAAAATGTGTATGATTCAAATCTGATTCAAGTCAGTTGTTTCTCCAGGTTCCCTGATATGTTCGGTAATGGTCTGACTGCTAGTCTTTCGGATGAAACCGCACATAGAACGAGGTCCTGTTTACTGTAGATCATAATATATGCACGGGAAAAAACCAGGAACAAAGTGTGTGTGTGTGTATGTGTGTATGTGTGGTGTGTGTGTGGTGTGTGTGCGTGTGTGTGTGATTTCTAAACACAACTTTCCACCCTCAAAACACACACATACATACATACACACACAAACTGAAAAGAGAGAGGTGAAATGAAAGTATGGATAAGTCAAAAACGTCTGTCAGGTGTATGTAAATATATGTATTTATTTATATACATATATATAAACATATATATATATTATATATTATATGTATGTATGTATGTATTATGTATTATGTAATGTATGTATGTATGTATTATGTATGTATGTATGTATGTATGATGTATGTATTATTGTATACATACATACATACATACATACATACATACATACATACATACATACATACATACATACATACATACATACATATTTCTTTTAAAAAGCATCAACTATCCTTTGCCTTTCAACTGTATGCCCTATTGGCGATCACTGTACTCTCTCACAATAAAATAGCGCGGCCTAAGTGGACTTGGACTGGTGAATCACACGGGCAAATGACTGGCTGCCTTTGTGCCATGCATGGCGTAACAGGTCAATAATTGATCCATTTCGGTAGTCTGGGCAGGTGAGAGCTCGTGTGGGAATGTGGAATTGATTTCACAGAGAGAGGGGGGGAAGAGAGAGAGATGGGAGAGAGAGGAGAGAGAGGAGAGAGAGAGAGAGAGAGAGAGAGAGAGAGAAAGAGAGAGAGAGAGAGAGAGAGAGAGAGAGAGAGAGAGAGAGAGAGAGAGAGAAGAGAGAGAAGAGAGAGAGAGAGAGAGAGAGAGAGAGGAGAGAGAAGAAGAGAGAGAGAGAGAGCGCTTGTGCATACATGCATGCATATGCGCGGACACTGGTACACACACACACACACACACACACACACACACACACACACACACACACACACACACACACACACACACACACACCACACACACACACACTCGTTTTAGTTCTCTTGATTCCCTCATTCAATAGGCTTTGTTGGATCTTATTGCTTCCTCATCAACAACAGCATTGGACAGATGGCAGCTTTGGCACATATCATCCCCAGTTTAAATCGCTTATCAAGCCTATGAACGTTAAACAAAAAAATACAATACACACATTGTTGCACACCTCATACACGCCCAAAAGATTAACATTTCCATTAAAAGTTTGGGAGTGGAGTAGGTGGGAGGAGGGTGGAGGAGGAGGCGGTGTTACACATTGAGAAAGATATCAAATTAACTGTGTTCATCCTCGGGACTATACCTGAAGTGGGAAAGTGACTACCTTAATGGTGGGCAAGGGCAGTTACATGCGAAAACTCTGACCAGTGATGAACCTGGGATCTCTAGCAGAGGAACGAGAAAAAAAATCTTCAGGATTGTCTGTACTCAACCTTTGCACGGTCAGAGCACAGTCAACAACAAAGGAAAACAGACAGTTGTAGAAGAAAACGGCGACAGATGACGATAAGAAGAGAAGAAGAAGGAGAAGAAGAGAAGAAGAAGAAGAAGAAGAAGAAGAAGAGAAGAAGAAAAAGAAGAAGAAGAAGAAAAGAAGAGAGAGAAGAAAAGGAGAAGAAGAAAAAGAGAAGAAGAAGAAGAAGAGAAGAAGAAGAAGAAGAAAAGAAGAAGAAGAAGAAGAAACAGAAGAAGAAGAAACAGAAGAAGAAGAAGGAGATCTGATATAACCCAACGTTTCTTCAGCGTTACCTTCCATAACTCGCCGCATCCCTCTTTTCCTGCATTCCTAACCCCCCCTCTCCGCCAAATCCAATCTCAACCCACCTCACCCACCCTCCCATCTCCAGCAGCTTACGGCCCCCCGTGTCTATCCTTTCTTTAATGCCAGGTGGGTTTAAGAAGCGGACAGCTTGGTGTAACCCTACAGAGGAGACATAAGAAGAAACCCCCAAGGCGTGAAAATCCCGGGGTGAATCCACACACGGGGGACATCAAAAGACCAAGGGAACACCGGGTTAAGCTCCACTCTCTGTGCTGACAGCGACACAGAACGCAGGACAGGTACAGGTTATCGCCCGGCATCTTCCCCCGCCTCTTATCGTGTGTGTCATCGCTTTCGGTGATCATCGTTATCTACATCCTACATGTCCACGTGGTGTTGTCACATACAGTATGTGTGTGTGTTTGTGTTCTCGACTGGAACATCAAAGTTGTCTGATTTTGTTTGTAGTTTTCTTTTTGATGATTCTTTGTGATGTCTTTGTTGTTTGTTTAGAGAATCCTTCACTCTTTTCCTGTCTCCCATATTCTATCATCCTTGTGGTTTGGTCTCGTCACGCGTCATAACTCTCTTGCTACCCAAACTATCCTTCAGGACACTATCAATAAGGAAGACGCAGGGGCAGACAGATGAAGAACTGGATGATGCAGAACATCAAAGACTGGACCGGCCTTGACATGGCCTGATGCCGCAAAAAGCTGAAGACAGACCAGCCTGGAGTGAATTGTGAACCAACGCGTCCCTGATGTCCCTCCACGACTATCATCTTGGTAAAGGGACTGCTGATGATCATTTGTTGTTTAATTGTCTATTTTTTAACGAATCGTACAGTGCAGTTATACAAACACCATAGTTTTACACGGAGATAACCCTACAGACCAAGCTGTACGGCCCACGAGAGGAGCTGGAAAGGACATGCCATTATTTTTTCAAGACACATCTGGCTGTAAAGCTGCCAGTGTAAAGCGAACGAGAGAAGAAGAAGACCATAGTTTTATGAAGCTGAAGGCAAATGATTATGTGAAACTGTGACCTTGGTCGCGCAGAGCAGAGAACACTTTACCCCCCACACAGCAAAGGTAATTGACCCCTGTCTGAGTAGCTTAATTGCCCGACAGAATAATGTTAATTTGCTTTTTCGAGCATATTTCTTTTTTCAGTGTTACATGAAACGCACTATACACTTGTTTTTATGAAATCTGGACCGTTAATCGGTCGGCATGACTGTGTGTGTGTGTGTGTTGTGTGTGTGTGTGTGTGTGTGTGTGTGGTGTGTGTGTGTGTGTTGTGGTGTGTGTGAGGGAGAGGGGAGAAACAACTGCTCAAAATGCCCGTATACAACTTCGTACGCGCGAATGCAATGCATATGTTAGCATGCAATTAGATGTACGTGTGTGGATGGATTTAGAAGTAAAAAGGATCAGACAGACAATAAAGGGGTAAGATAAGCGATAATCTAATTTCATTTCTATTTAAAATCAAAACATAATTATAGTTTTTCAAGATGCTTTCGCAAGACAGTTTAAAAAATTTATGGACCATGAATTGTACATTTTCCATCTTGTCTATCGACCTGACAAAACTAGGTCAAGAAGAATGTGCTCCATTAATTTATCAACAGTGAAATCAAAGCCTGAAAACGATGCTGCAACTCCATTCGTGTTACAAACAAGTGACAATCGCGATACTGACTGCCGTGACAGAGACCCCTTTTTAACTGGATTAAAACTCCACGGTGCTCAAGTGTTGGTATGTGAAGAAGTTTACATATATACTCTGCAACATGAATTAAGAACCAGGCAAAGATTGTTCTGTAATTCAATTGTATTTCAAAGAGAAGCAATAACTTGATATAATTTTAGCTGAGTGAAGTCATTCTAAAGGGATAAAACACTGACAGACAAAATGTAGTACTTTATTATCTGACAGCAAGTTAAAAACAAAAACGTTCAATTGTCGGAGTGTGGCTATCCTTGCTTGCATCCTTCACCTGAGATTTCATATCTTTGTCCCAAAGACCCAATAGGAACTCATTTGCAGAATATTTCATCCCTTTTGCAGAACAGACATAGGCTATTCTGCAGGGATAAGGACCACAGCTTGCAAGGTATTCATCCCGTTTGCAAAAGTAGACACAGAGGACACAACCAGACCAGCAAAGTGAGCTATGTGGATACCACTTTTGCAGACTGGTCTTAGAGTGTTCCATCAGTGGAACATTGCTCGTTTACACAATTGCTGTAAAAATTATCTACGAGACCTGTGACATTGGGTGTGCTAACACTATGCCACGAGCATTGACATTCTCTGACTGTAGAACACCACGAACGAGAGATGAGCGGAGACGCTGATTTCGGTCCTTCCCTATGCACCAGGACGTGACATGAGCTTTACTTAGCAGCATGTTACAGCAAGAGTGGTTGTACATTTTGCTGTTTTCTCGGTCTTGTGGCTCCATGAACGCATACAATGTAACCTAATACCGGAGTCAGGATGGTCCATAGTGAAAATTGACTGTTGTCGGCACCACCAAATCCTGTCCATTGTCTTCATCGTAACTAACGTGTCCGCCTGTGCGGTTCAGCCTTGGTTCTACACGTGATCCGCAGCATATTCGGTCAGTGTTATTCTTCACCACAGCGGTGTATGCCTGGGCGTGCGTAGCTCTTTGAATAGAACAAAATTTCATTGAACCATCGCGTAAAGGCAGTAAACGAACAAGGTTTATTCTTTGTGTTTTGATTTGCGGATAAATAGCTCAAAGGGCCCCTGACTTCAGTGCAAAAAACCCAAACCGTAGTACAGGCACATCACACGAATATCTGGGCTGTCCAAGACTGTTCTTCAGGAAACAGTATAAGGATGGAGACGGAAGAGGCAGACAGAGAAGACGATGTGAAGACATCATCAGAGAGTGGACGGGCCTTGTGTGGAACAACTTGCTGCAGAAAGCTGAAACCGCCAGAAGTAGAGGAAACTGGTTGCAAAATCTTTGAGTGGTGCTCCAATGGTCTACAAGACTACGAATTAGGTGAGGGTGAAGGTGATATTTTACAATCTCAATTTGAGTTTTCATGTCCAACAAGATGTCATACCTGAAATGGCTTCCGGGGCCGAGGAACTTTTAAGTATTATGTGTGTATAATAATAACATTCCTTTTACACGGAGTTTTTCCTCTGTACTGTATTCAAAAACAAAGATCTCGATTTTGTCTGTGGATGCTATTTTCCTTTTTGAAACGAGACAAACTTTCCTGCAACGATGAGACATTCTTGCCGTTCTCTTTACAAGAAACATGACACAGGACATTCCATACGTGGTGAAGTCCTATGTTGAGTAGTGTAGACCTAGACTGATGGCGGGCAGATAAAATACCACCTGGGCTGGTAACAGGTAGGCAGGCAGGTAACACACAGTACAGGCACGGATTGCGCAGTGAGGCAGGAGGCCACAGATAATGACCGATAACTGGCGGAATGTGGTGGGACTATCTGGACCTGGCTCACTCTGCCTCAGATCCTATCTTGACTTGTCGTCTGATCACAGTTTCGAGTTAAATTTCTATAGATTTAATACTTACCGCCCCTCTCCCTCTCTCTGAACATCTTGTGCACACGTTAACTCCTGTTCCGCTTTTCGTAAGAGTAGGCCATCGTGTGCCGGTGGGAACAGATGACATTTGCAGAACTGCATACACAAGGGGACTAGATGTAAAAAAGCACAAGAGTGCTTATTCCATTATCCTCAATATAAAAGAATAAATCAATCAATCAAATCAAATCAATCAATCAATCAATCGATCGATCGATCGATCGATCGATCGATCGATCGATCAATCTCTCTCTCTCTCTCTCTCTCTCTCTCTCTCTCTCTCTCTCTCTCTCTCTCTTTTGTTTGTCTTCCTCTTTCTGTCTCTCTGACTATTTGTTTGTCTGTCTGTCTGCCTGTTTTTCTGTCAGACTCCATGATCAGTACATGGCATGCTCATACTGACAGCTTTAAAACTTGGCTCAATCTATCCGATCACAAAGCATCAGTTGTTGAGCGCGCGCGCACACACACACACACACACACACACACACACACACACACACACACACACGCACGCACGCACGCACGCACGCGCGCGCGCGCGCGAGAGAGAGAGGAGAGAGAGAGAGAGAGAGAGAGAGAGAGAGAG
>CM060326.1:7931512-7944012 GCA_030674155.1 Stramonita haemastoma | reverse complement strand
GGAATGCAGCTGAATTCAAATTGCTGTTAGCCCCCCACAACTCATTTTCCACAAGAGTGGCGGATAGAACAGAACGCACACCTAGACATTCCTGTCCTAACACAGCACACCTGATTAACCTCGGCCCGAGCTGCATTTACCCCCCGTCTCTCTCCAAGCTTATTCCATTCTCTTTTATACGAGTGCAGTGTACCTGGTGAGAGTGAGCAGGGAACAGAAATGTGACAAAGTTATTGAAAATGCCGTAACTTACGATTTGTTTGTAATAAATATTTGGGTGATATTTTCTTTTCGCAGTAAGCACACAGATGGGTTACAAGTTTTCCAGACACACTGCAATTGCCCCTGTCTCCTTCTAAGGCGCCCTTCCTTCTCTTTTGTACAAGTGCACTTAGTGTTGGTGTGAGTGCGCGCTAGAAAAAAGAAATGTGACAAAAGTTATAGAAAAAAATAATTGCCGTAACTCAAACAGCTTTTGACTTACGATTTTTCAAGATCAATCATATGAGTAACACTTTATTTTCACAGCAAAGTACAGCGAAGGTTAAAACCCTTCCAGACATTCTTATGCAAGGCTTTTAGAACCCAATTCCTTTTATTGTCTTTACATTTTTGAAAAAGGTTTTTGGCAGCACATTTATTTGCGGTCTCTCAGGCAAGGAACATTCTTTTTCCTCCCAAAAAAGCTTACTCTTAAGACTGTCGATGCCAGCCAGTCTGGGGTCTTCTGTGGTTTTACTGCGGGCTACCTTGCATTGAGCGCACAAAAATTTCAACAGGGAATTTCATTCTCCTTCAAGGACGTGACTGTGCGTGTCTTAATGCACCGTCTTTATGTCTGTAATGGAAAAACGTGACGGAGTGCCAACACCGCTGATTTCAGTACCCCAACAACGGTGTTGGGGGGAATGGATGGAGTGGGTAGGGGTGGGGGGCTGGGGAGAGAGAGGGGGGGTAGGGAAGAGGGAGTAGGAGAGAGAGAGAGAGAGAGAGAGAGAGAGAGAGAGAGAGAGAGAGAGAGAGAGAGAGAGAGGAGAGAGAGAGAGAGAGAGAGAGAGAGACAGACAGACAGACAGACAGACAGACAGAAGAGGGAGGGGGAGGGAGGGAGGGAGGGAGACAGACAGAGAGAGAGAGAGGGAGAGAGAGACAAGGCAAGGCAAGGCAAGGCAAAATTCTTTTATTCGAGGATAATAGATAAGCACTCATGTGCTTTTTTACATCCAGTCCCCCGCCACTTTCAGGGATAACATCAAGATAAAAAGACAGCCTCAACTAAAACAAGAACAATTATAATGATCCAATTACCAAGAGCAAACCACACCAAGTATCAAACAACAGGTAAGAAATAAGACATCGATACAATATTAAGAGAGAGAGAGAGAGAGAGAGAGAGAGAGAGAGAGAGAGAGAGAGAAAGAAGAGAGAGAGAGAGAGAGAGAGAGAGAGAGAGAGAGAGAGAGAGAGAGAGAGAAGAGGCAAGGCAAGGCAAGCAGGCAAGGCAAGGCAAAATTCTTTTATTCGAGGATAATAGATAAGCACTCGTGTGCTTTTTTACATCCAGTCCCGCCCTTTTCAGGGATAACATTAAGATAGAAAAAAAAATAGCCACAACTACACAACAACAATTATAATGATCCAAATACCAAAAGTAAGGAACCATACCAAGTATCAAACAGGCAAGAAATAACACAGAGATACAATACTAAGGTAATGTTATAAAAAGTCACTCATTCAGAAACGAAAAAGAAGTAAGAATCAATGATAATTTTGATTTGAATAAAGGAAAATAAACAAAAAACAAAACAAACAAAAAACAAAACAAACAAAACAACAACAAAAAAGCGCAATAATTAAAGAGCAAACATCAGAATATGATGAGGTTAAATGACTGAAGACATCAATCCACCACCATCTATCATCATAATAAGTCCCATAAAACATAAGATTTTGATAAAAGGGGAGAAAAAACAACAACAGGTAAGGAATAAGACAGAGATACAATATTGAGGTAATGTTACAAAAGGCACTCATTCTGAAACAAGAATATGAAGTAAGAATCAATGATGATTTCGATTGGAAAACACACACACGCACGCACGCACGCACGCACGCACGCACGCACACACACACACACACACACACACACATACACTCACACAACACACACACACACACAAAAAAAACAAATAAGCAAACAAAACAAAGCAACAACAAAAAAAAAAAATAGAGAAGGAAGTCCGTTGGTGTATTGAAGTGATCGTCTGATGTCGACTTGTCAAGCGTTGAAGGGCTGTGCAGCGCATTTTCGCTCATATGACAGACAACAATAGACGAAGAAGAAAAAGATCGAGATGAAGAATGTTGGCAAATAACTAAACACAGATCAGAAGAGTACATTTGTGTTTCCAACTCACACACCTACAAAGTCAAGGCCACAGCCAGTGTGACAACAACATCACAACAACAACATCAACAAAACACGGCCATTACTTTGACCACATCAGACGATCACTTCAATACACCAACGGACTTCCTTCTCTTACCGGAAATGACAGGGTGAAGCCACAGACGACTTCCGAGTTCAAAGCAATTTCGTGTGTGACCCGCAGTGCTGATCAAAAGTGATAGCGATCGGTCATCGAATGGATCAGCTGACTGCTGAAGAGGGACTATTTCATTTTTATTCTTGCTCTCCCACTTCCCGGTTAACTAAGTGTTCGCCTTTCATGTGTTATTTTTGCTCCCGAGGGGAAGGAAATAGAATCTGATTCCCAAAAACAGACAAACAAGTAAAGAAGCAAACAAAACAAAACAACGACACCAATTCGTAGACTTTATCTGGTCATTCGCACTACGCTTTGTGTCTGCGGTTATTGTTGCAGGGATTTCCCGAGCAGAGAACCAGCACCAACATATTTTGTTTGATGGTTTAAGAGACAGTTTTCTTTTATCCAAACTGATATTATCTTACTTATTTCGATATCAAAGCACTTCCATAAATGAATTCTTCTTCATCGAACACTCAGACAGCAACGATTGATGTCTGTAAAAGAACGATAATGCGTTGCAATGCCGTAAAGCGCCTGACAAGTCAGGCCCAGCGCATCCGTGTTCGGTGTAGGAGAGAACTGTAATCATTTAAGTCTTTTGGGGAAAAAAGGCAGGAGCCTGGACAAAGAAGGCAGAAAATAGATAAGAAGAAGGTGACAGGTAGAACAGTAAAAGGCAGAAACAAAGAGAGGGATAGAAAAGAGGGAGTTCCTAGCACAGACTTTCCCGAAAGTGGGTATGCTATTTACACCGACACAACCCCCAATATCCTCACGGGGGAGTACAGATAAATGATTTCAAAGCTTTTGGTTTTCAGAATTAAAAAAAAATCTCGCAAGATGTTCTTGTCCACCTCCCCAAAAGACAGGTTTTTTGCTTTACTCTTATTCAATTCTCCATTTCTGAATATTTTTCGGCTACATATATAAAACAATTTGTAGAAAGGCAAACGTGATTTTTAGATCGCAAAGTGACTACATATATAGATATGTCACATTAATTTTCATGTCTCTATCTGAGGAATGTCATCAAAGTACATGATGCAGAAGTTTGTCTTTTAACTGTCAAGTTCTGACGATGGTGAACGTTATATGAAAAATTCCCAACGGTTAAGATATTCAACAAAAAAAAACAAATTTTCAAAAAGAAAAGGGAAAAATGTCCCCCTCCTAATCCTCTCCCCCTCCCCTTTCCCAAACTTCCCAAAGAGCCAGACGTTTGACCGTTAAATAACCCCCATAATTCTATTGACACACATGCGCCCGCCCACATGCGTTAGGTGCACAGCGCTGCACAAACTTCACCAGAGGTAGCTAGCCAACCCCCATTACTCCCATGCCCCTAAATCCCCTATACCTACACCGGCAGAATTATGCCAATATATTATGCACCAGAACGGCTTAGTCGGGAATGCAAATAGTTTTACAGTCGACTTTCTTGGGTAATTTCAAACACCCACCGCTTCACTTACCATCCAATCCTCCTCCACCTTCCTTCTAACCACACAAGTGTCAAACACGGACACAGACAGACAGACAGAAAGACACAAAAATCACTTAAAGTGGAAAGACGTTAAAGTGAAGAACACACACACACACACACACACACACACACACACACACACACACACACACACACACACACACACACACAACCAGGAACCTCTCTCTCTCTCTCTGTATCTCTCTTTCTCTCTCTTCTCTTGTCTGTCTCTGTCTGTCTGTCTCTCGTCTGTCTGCTCTCTCTCTCTCTCTCTCTGTCTCTCTTTCCCTCTCCTCTCTCCCTCCCTCCCCCCTTCACCACCACCACCACCACCACCACCACCACCACCACCACCACCACCACCACCACCACTTGTAAGCACTGGCAGTAATTTTCTCATGAAGTGAACGAACATTGACAGACACTGACGTGGCTAGGGGTGTCACAAAGAGGCAATGTGAAATGGGGTCCCTGGCCTGCCTGCCTACCTGCCTGCACTCACCAATAAAATAATGCACTCTGGGACTTCTTTCTACCTAATTCACCAGAACGAAAAGAAAACGAGTATGAGAGAGAAGAGAGAGTGAGTGAGAGAGAGAGAGACAGACAGACAAAGACGAGGAGACAGACAGAAAACAGACAGAGACATAGGGTCAGACATACACGACAACACACAACAGCGCGCGCGCGCGCGCGCGCGCACCTGCGCGTGCACACACGCGCGCGCACACACACACAACAATCACCACACACACACACACACACCACAACATGCACACACACACAGCACATTGACACACACCACACGCACACACACACACACTCAGGTGAGAAAATGTCAAAAAATTGAGAGAGAGAAGTAAACAAGAGAGAGAAAGACAGAGAGAGACGAGAGACAGAGAGAGAGAGGAGAGAGAAGAGAGAGAGAGAGAGAGAGAGAGAGAGAGAGAGAGAGAGAAGAGAGAGAGAGAGAGAGAGAGAGAGAGAGAGAGAGAGAGAGAGAGAAGAGAGAAGAGACAGAGACAGACAGAGAGACAGAGACAGACAGAGACAGACAGAGAGAAGGACAGAAGAAGAGACAGAGACAAGACAGAGACAGACAGAGAGACAAGACAGCAGACAAACGACGACGACAACACACAGAGAAAAAGCGAAAGCAGTCACGCAAATGATAAAAGCTACAAACACACATATCATCCACGGTTGAACAAACTGTGCACCTTACATAATTATACATATCTGCATATCTCTTGTGTCAACATAATCGAACCTCACACCTCACTTCCCTTTCAAAACACTAATTCCTCGCTAACACCTCTTCCCAGCACTTTCTACCTCCCCCCCCCTCCCACCTCACCCCCGGTAATATACTCTACCTATTTCGATTGAATACCAAGTACTGAAAAATAACGACTATATGTTGCATTTCGTGCTGTTTCCAACTCACTAACACCGCCCCCATCCTCATTGCCAATCTGCTTTTCCCAAAGCCATCCTCTCTCTCTCTCTCTCATCTCTCTCTCTCTTCTCTCGCTCTCTCTCTCTCTCTCTCTCTGCTCTCTGTCACACACACACACACACACACACACACACACACACACACACACACACACACACACACACACACACACACAACACACAACACACACTTCAGATTCCAGGGTTATCCCTCCCCCCCATACTCAGCCAAAATCTAGCAACAAGCCCTTTCTGAGGGAAAGACATACCACAGAGATCCCCTCCCCCCTCCCCGACACACACACACACACACACACACACACACACACACACACACACACACACACACACACACACACACACACACACACACACACACAACACGGGCGCGCGCACGAGGAGAGAGAGGTCGAGACAACAGAGCAAAAAGCCCCCCCACACACATAAAGGGCAACCAGAGCAAACAGAATATTCAGACATGCCTTAAGATTCACTCTAATCCGCACCATCTGCAATATTCAGGGCGGGAAGGCACGGGGGAGTCTCAACTATTTTATCCCCCCCCCATACCTTAAACTCCCTCCCCTCCTCGTCAGTCAAACATTAACGAATTCCCCTCCTCCTTACCTACCTCCCTCCCCCCCCCCAACCCGCCTCCCGCCCTCAAATTTCTTCCTATTGATACCCCCCCCACCCCTCCAGTAGTTTATAGAAACTTCCATAACGTATTTCTCACGCTCTCTCAATCAGAGCCAAAAATAGAGAAACAGATAGAGAGAGAGAGCGAAGAGACAGATAATCATAATAATGCCAATGAACAGAAAAGAATGCGGCACCGCCAGAGCACCTCGCTTTTTTTTTACCTGTCGTTTTCACGAAGAAAGAAAAATAAAGAAAGGAACAAAATTAAAGCAAATGAAAAAAGCAATAAAGCAGTTCACAAAATCACACATTAAAATTCGAACGTGTTTTTTTTTTCTTAATTAAAAAATGCGTCCTGGTAATATAAAAAGTTTCTTTTTAAAGAAGATATACTCCGTTCTGCACTTTTTCCCCCTGAAAAAAACATCAGTTCAGACTTAACTCCCCTGAAAATCCTTTTGAATGAGACTATAAACCAAGGTACCTTGTACGAATGTATGCAGAACATCTTGTGCACACGTTACAAGCCCCTTTTGGAAGAGTAGACCCTTTCGTGCCAGCGGGAACGGACGACAATTTAAAAAAAAAATCACATGCACACGGATGTCGTGTTTAAACACTATTACCCAAGTCGGAACACAGCAGCCTTACCTGGTGGATAAAAACAGTCGCATACACAGAATCTCACCCTTTGGTGAACCTCGGAGCTCTAGCCGAAGAACGAACAACAAATTGAACTGCTCAGCACATCGCTTTATATGAACACAGATAAAAACGCGACCCACACTAACGAAATAAAAAGAATTTATATACATATTAAAATAAAAAAACCAGTCAAAACTGCAAACGTAAAACGAGATTCCATTAAGCAGCAAAGTACAGGAGGCGTACAGACCGGAAAGAAAGTCTGATCTTCTTTCAGCCTGTCCACTTGAGGACAACAGCCGCATAACGACACACCAAAAGACGTTTCCTCATGAACTGTTCTTACTGCTGGTGGTGGTGTTTCTTCTGGTACTGCTTATTTAGCGTATACTACTATACTGCTACTACTACTACTATACCACTGCTACTGCTGCTAGCTGCTGCTGCTGCTGCTGCTACTACTATATACTACTATATACTACTGTCTGTGCTGCTGTGCTGTGCTGCATAGCATGCTGACTGCTATACTACTACTACTACTACTACTACTACTACTACTACTACACTAATTTACATTATAATTATGTATTTGTCCATCGAGTTCGATGATGACTTCAAAACAGCAGAAGAGGCAGCCGTTGTTTCGGAAATTGGCAAAAATTTTTGACTTCTGTAGACATGCCTTGCCCACAGTACATCCCCACTCTCTCGGCCATGAGGGCATAACGGACAGTCAGCAATGGAGATGTTCTCCAAAGGCCAACTAGCCCCCAGGGCTGCAGTACACAAGGACTGTGCAAGTCAAGCCTCATAGACAGAGTCATTGTCGATCACTAAAGACTAAGCTGTTATCCCCTCCTTCTCCTACTGCTACTACGATTTCTGTTGTCATTAGCCTAATGGTTAAACTACAAGCGACTATAGCAGGATCGAAAGGGAGACAGGTCAAACTGACCTGTCCAGGATTAAAAAACGAAAGAGAGGGGAGGATTGGGAATTAGGAGTGAAAACCCAGAAGGGTGGCAGATGGTGAGTGTGCGAGAGCACACACGTGCGTGCAGATGTGTGTGTGTGTGTGTGTGTGTGTGTGTGTGTGTTGTGTGTGTGTGTGTGTGTGTGTGTGTGTGTGTGTGTGTGTGTGTGTGTGATGCGAGGGGGGGGGGAGAGAGAGCACACAAGTATGCAGACATCTTTCAATAATTTAGTCAGTCTCTTTCACTTGAGTCTCACAGGTCTGCGTGTCACTGATTAGTTTTATGATGTGCTGAAAATCAATGGCTCTCGCGTGCGCGCAAAACAAAGCATAGACGGCTTCCTTCATATGCATAAGTTGCAGCAGGCAAAAAGACAGAGAGACAAAGACAGACAGAGACAAGACACGAAAGACAAAACGAGCGGCAGTCCATTGGACCGACACAAAGACTACATAGAAATTAATAGACAGCCAGCCAACAGTGAAGCACTAACGAATCAACCAGAAAGGCATTTTGGATAAGGAGGACTTTTTTGTGGAGTCTTGGACAGACTCTCACCAGACCCCTAAACTTAAGGACCTTTTTTTCCCTTTTCAACCCAACTGTATGGCTGACAAAGCCATTTCAATCCCTTTATGACACGTACACATTCTGCTGCTTTCAGAGCACAATGAAGTCGTTAGGCTCGTTGTGTGTGTGTGTGTGTGGTGTGTGTGTTTTGTGTGTGTGTGTGTGTGTGTGTGTGTGTGTGTGTGTGTGTGTGTGTGTGTGTGTGTGTGTAGATGTAGCGTGTCTGTATGTGACATGACGTGACCAAAAGTCGATCTAACCTATTCTTCACGTTTAACGCGAACGCAGTGGCACGAGTGTTCACGTTCTTTCTATCAAACTGTACACAGTTTTCAAGGCTCATATTCCTAACTCTTCTTCAATAAAATGCAATACCTGATTCCATTTAATTCCTGTTTGCCTCTTGCTGTTTTGTTTATTTTACAAATAACATGCAGCGGGTATAAGCGCATGCTTCAACTGAAAAGAAAAGGTAAGGCTGAAATTACTATTCATGTCACAGCAGGGAATCCCATTTCAACAACACTTTTAAAAGTCCCCCAACTGCGCAGTAATCATGAATCATACAGAAGGCGTTTCCGGAAAGCCGGGGAATACACTCTTTACCAGACGACAAAGCTTGAAGAACTGTCTCCTTTCCACCAGCTGTATACAAAGTTATTTCAATCTGTTCGTTCATAACACGTAGGCCTACTACCGAATTTCATATCACATGGAGCTGTCAGATCTTGGTGAAATGCATCTGTAGCTGATATAGCTAAACTGTCCCATTCTTCATGTTTAACGCTGAGTAGATCACAGAAGGTCCTCACCAGGCGTTTTATTTCCAAAACATTGCCAATTATCTATGCAACTGTTCTCCACCCTTCTCTTGATGAAAAGCTGCACTTGATTCCGTCTGATTCATATTGCTTTTCCTCTTCTTATTCCTGCTTTTGTATGTGGTGGTCATGTTGTCACAGTATTTTTAGAAATTATTTGCAGTAGACATTAGCGAGTATCTTATTTCAATGGAAAAAAATAGTTTAAGCTAATCTCGAAGGCAAGCGCTTT
The DNA here is from genome assembly GCA_030674155.1 of Stramonita haemastoma. Lineage (NCBI taxonomy): Eukaryota > Metazoa > Mollusca > Gastropoda > Neogastropoda > Muricidae > Stramonita > Stramonita haemastoma. The sequence goes on along the minus strand of CM060326.1, from coordinate 7,934,635 downwards.
GATTTGTTGTTGCAAGATATAGCGCTATATTTAAATTCGATGTATTATTATTATATTATTATTATTATTATTATTATTATTATTATATTATTATTATTATTATTATTATTATTATTGTTATTATTATTATTATTTTAAGAGAAATCCCATTTTAACAATTGATTATTTCCAGAAAAGGTAATTCAAATATTCTCTTGTCTCTGCCACTCTTCCCTCATCCCACATGTGGTTCACATTCTCTATCAATCCCAGTGAAAGACATACAGTCACACACACACACAGACAAAAAAACTGGACCTAAGGCCAACACCGCAGTGTTAACGAATCAAAGAGAGACAGGCATTTTCGGACAAGGAAGACGTTTTGTATAGCTGCGAACAGACCTTTCTCAGACCCCCAAAAACCTGAACAGCCTTTATTCAAACCAGCTCTACACTCTTGACAAAGCTACTTCAGTGCGCTCACACCACGCACACCCTGCTGAATGTCAAAGCACACCGAGTTGTCAGGCCTTAGCATAACGTGTCTACAGGTGAGATGACATGGATGAAAAAATACACGCTGACCGATCTTATTCTCTCTGTTTAACGCTAAGTTGAAAGCTCTCAGGTCTTCGTGGCTTTTTTGAAAACCAGAGGGAATGTATCAGTGGCTGAACCCCCCTCTGTTTTTTTTGATAACTTCATCATGGCCAAGTGAAGGGAATTCATTGTGGTTTCTCTCTCCACACTGTGATGCTACTGTGGACACACATTTCAAGAACCTTCAATTATCCATTTTGTCCTTTTTTCGATTTCCTGAAATCTTTTATTTCGAAGGAAATAATTATTAAGCACTCGTGTGTTGTTGTTGTTGTTGTTGTTGTTGTTGTTGTTGTTGTTGTTTCTTTGCTTGTCTTTGTTTACTCTCAGTCCTCATGTGCTTGCGGTTTTATAAATTTTGTCATCCACTCTCACCCATACAGTTGCCTTCTCTTCCAAAAATCGAAGAAAATGTCTTAACATGTGCATTAGATATTCTGTGTGCGTTCACACACGAAACCTTGATTTGTAAGTCTTATCCGAAGGGCTCTCTGGGGAGTGGAATTGGCACTGATGTTAAGTGGGGGGAAATCCCTTGAATGGGCGTATCAGTGGTGGCTCAAACTCAGGCATTCAGATAGCCAGTGCAACGCTAAGGACCAGGCTTTCCTGTTCACTGTCATGTGCAATGAGTACAAGCGTATGAAATCTGCGGTAAGTAAATTTTTTTTAAAAAGGTAGATAAAAATATTCTAGTCATTGCAAGGAGCTACATTTCAACACTGAGTATTTCTTCTTTTAAATAACCAGTCCTCTCTCTTTTCTGCTATCATTCCCTCCCCCAATTTCTCATTCGTATCTTCTCTGTCAGTCCCAGAGAAAAGCGTAAAGTCACACAGACAGACAAACAGACAGACAAGGCCAAGCAAAGTCAGACAGCCAATTTTGAAATAGCAGAAACGATTCGTACAGAAAGGCATTTCCGGCCAAGGAGGACCGTTTTGTGAACACACTCTTACCAGATCAGACCACTGAGATTCAAAACCTTTCTCCTTTTCAACCCGACTGTATAGGGGACAAAACCACTTCAATCCAGTCACAACACGTACACTCTCTGCTGAATGTCAAAGCACATGGAGTCGTCAGGCCTGTCTGCATGCGATATGACGTGAGAAAAAGCTGATTGATCCAATTCTTCAAGTTTAACGCCGAGGCAACCACGACTAGGATACAAGTAGTTATGGGATCTCTTTCTCAAAAAGGAAAAGAGAAAGACGTCCATTATTTTTCAGATAATATGTGTACCTTCCATTGCATTAAACCCAGTCTGTGTTTCTTCTTCATGCACATGGAAGGATATGCCATTGTGTGCCGGGGGGAACGGATGACAAAATTTACATAACTGCATACACACAGGGACTGGATATAAAAAAGCACAAGAGTGCTTATTCCATTATTCTCGAAATAAAAGAATAATAAATAAATAAATATGAAATGTGGTTGTCATACACGTCAAATATTTTGAAATATCATAATACAAGAAACATTTTAGATTTCCAAAAAAGTAATGAAACAATTCTAGTCATAGCAGAGAAACTGTGTTTTCAAAACTGCGTAATTTGATCGTTTATAAAACATCATTCTTCTGTAACCTCCCCTGCAAGCATTTCCTCCTCCCATGCGTAATTCACATAATTATTGTCCCTTTGTGAATGGGCATCTTGCCTAACACAATAAACCTTTGTCATTGTCATTGTCAATCTCTCCCCCCCCCCCCCCCTCTCTCTCTCTCTCTCTCATCTCTCTCTCCTCTCTCTCTCTCTCTCCTCTCCTCTCCTCTCTCTCTCTCTCTTTCTCTCTCTCTCTCTTTTCTCACTCCTAACGACAAACAGAATATAATAGTCAGTCAGTCAGACAGACAGACAGAGAAGGTCAGACAGCCAACAGCAGAGAGGTAATGTTAAAGAATCACACAGAAAGGCGTTTCCAGATACATAAGGCAGATGTTTGTGAATAGACTGGGATTTTTTTCTCTCGAACCCCTAAACTGGGAGAAGACCTCTCTTCCCTCCAACCCAACTGTTCAGCTCACAAAGCCACTTCAATACTTTCACATACAACATGTACACAGTCTGCTGAATTTCAAAGCACATGCAGTGGTGGCTCAAACTCAGGCATTCAGATAGCCAGTGCCTCAGGCCTTACTATAGCGTGTCTGCATGAGACGGGGAGACGAGATGGCCTAGTGGTCAGAACATTGCGTTCGCAATTTGACGACCCGGGTTCGATTCCCGTTCGAGGGGATTTCTCCCCTGGAGTTAACATCAGTGCGGACTTCACTCTCCCTAAAAGTCCTTCTGATAAGACTGCAAACCGAGGCCCCGTGTGCAAACGCTAGCAGAGCATCTTGCGCACACTTTAAATTCTGTTCCGCTTTTTGAAAGAGTAGGCCATTGTGTGCCGGTGGGAATAGATGACAAAATTTTACAAAACTGCATACATACGTGGACTGGATGTAGAAACCACATGAGTGCTTATTCCAGTATCCTCGATATAAAAGAATAATTAAATAAATAAAAATAGAGAAATAAATAAAAAAATA
>CM060326.1:7914012-7919012 GCA_030674155.1 Stramonita haemastoma | reverse complement strand
CTCGGTGGGGGAGCGGTCTGTAGACTTTGACTTTTCACCGCCCCATCTATTCTTGCTCTAAGAAAAAAATTAACTACAAAAAGGCAAAAAATAAAGTCAGAAAGAAAACAGGGAGTGGATGTCATATTTGCCTCATTTGTCTGGTAGCCATCTTTGTCGATCATGTGTCTAAAAATTTTATACATATATATATATAATATATATATTGTATATTATATATACTGTGTATAATATATAATGTATAACATATATACATACATATATATATATTTTATATATATAAAAGTAGGGGATGGGGGTGTGGTACGCCTTCGCACGCATGCAAACACAGCCATAAAACAGCAAAACTAAAGAAGCCTCGATGCGTCATATCAGTCTGGCTGCACCAGCAATACTGGAAACGAAATACGATAAGAAAAAAAATCATGGCGACGACATCGGGATATTATTGTCCAAAAATGAAATGATTGTGAAGTAAGGAGCGTGGCGGCTCCACGTGAGCGTTGGTTCATGCTTACTCTGCAGAATGTTGTGTATCAAACTGTATCGTTCGGCCTGCCCACTGTACTGTGCTAGTCTGTGAGGTACTGTATTGTCTTGTACTGCACTGTCCTGTGCTAGTCTGTGCTGCACTGTACTGTGCTAGTTTGTGCTGTACTGTCTTGTACTGCACTGTACTGTACTAGTCTGTGCTGTACTGTACTGTCTTGTACTGCAGTGTACTGTGTTAGTCTGTGCTGTACTGTACTGTCTTGTACTGCTCTGTACTGTGCTAGTCTGTGCTGTACTGTACTGTCTTGTACTGCTCTGTAATGTTCTGTACTGTGCAAGTCTGTACTGTCTTGTACTGTCTTGTACTGCACTGTACTGTACTAGTCGGTGCTGTACTGTACTGTCTTGTACTGCACTGTACTGTGCTAGTCTGTGCTGTGCTGTACTGTACTGTCTTGTACTGCTCTGTCCTGTGCTATTCTATGCTGTACTGTACTGTACTGTTTTGTCTTGTACTGCTCTGTCCTGTGTTAGTCTGTGCTGTGCTGTACTGTCTTGTACTGCTCTGTCCTGTGCTATTCTATGCTGTACTGTACTGTACTGTACTGTCTTGTACTGCTCTGTCCTGTGTTAGTCTATGCTGTACTGTACTGTACTGTCTTGTACTGCACTGTACTGTGCTAGTCTGTGCTGTACTGTACTGTCTTGTACTGCTCTGTCCTGTGCTAGTCTGTTCTGTGCTGTACTGTACTGTCTTGTACCGCACTGTACTGTACTAGTCTGTACTGTACTGTACTGTCTTGTACTGCACTGTACTGTGCTAGTCTGTGCTGTACTGTACTGTCTTGTACTGCACTGTACTGTACTAGTCTGTTCTGTACTGTACTGTCTTGTACTGCACTGTACTGTACTAGTCTGTTCTGTACTGTACTGTCTTGTACTGCACTGTTCTGTACTAGTCTGTTCTGTACTGTACTGTCTTGTACTGCACTGTACTGTACTAGTCTGTTCTGTACTGTACTGTCTTGTACTGCACTGTACTGTGCTAGTCTGTTCTGTACTGTACTGTCTTGTACTGCACTGTACTGTGCTAGTCTGTTCTGTACTGTACTGTCTAGCACTGCACTGTACTGTACTAGTCTGTGCTGTGCTGTGCTGTACTGTCTTGTACTGCACTGTTTCGCCACCTATCCCACCAAAGATTTTGCAACCAGATTCTTGCATAGAACATTTTGCTACCAGCTTCCTCCACTCCCCTCTGTCAGACTGTACAATGCGAATTCTCGTTCTGCACATCACCGGGTTATTTATCCAGGCGATGAGTATTCATTGATTGTGCTGTAAACGGTGGACTATGCATTGCTCTGCTGCAACATTATTTATAGTAATGACAGACGCTATAAAGTCAAGTGGTTAAGACCGTTGAATTCAATCCCACGGGTCCATCAAGTCGTGGGTTTGAATCTCGGCGGTGTGTGGCGAATTAAGGGTCAGGATTTTAAAGATATTCCAGGTAAACTTCAAACGCAGACCTGCTAGTGCCTTGATTTTCTTCGGTTGCTATCATCACCTCTAAGAATCACATGAGCCTATAGAACCTTGCAACAGAAAAACAAACAAAAAAACCCCCCACGACTGTTTATGGTGGTTGGTTGTGTTGTATTCCCCGACTCTTCAAGCAGACCCTGCAGACAAGAACAAATTCTACTGTGACCTGCGCAGCCTGGTAAGAAACACCCCTGCAGACGACAAGGTCATTATCCTTGGGGATTTCAATGCTAGAGTTGGCCGAGATTCAGAAGCCTGGAAGGGAGTTCTGGGGAAACATGGAGTTGGGAATTGCAATGACAACGGGCGTCTCCTGCTAGAGTTCTGCACTGAACTGCAGTTAATCATCACTAACACAATCTTCCAGCAGAAGGACAGTCTAAAAACAACCTGGATGCATCCTCGGTCCAAACATTGGCACCTCATAGACTACGTCTTAGTGCGCCAGAAAGACCAAAGTGATGTCTTGCACACCAGAGTGATGCCCAGTGCAGAATGCCACACAGACCACCGCCTCGTGCGATGCAACCTCAGCCTTCACATCAAGCCAAAGTCAAAACGAGGAGGTCCCCCCAGAAAGAAACTCCAGGTTGGCAGCCTCAAGTCCGCTGAAGTGAAAGCTGTGCTGCAGTCCAACCTCCAGTCAAAGCTGGAAGTCGAGGACTGCCCCTCTGACCCCTGTCCAGAAACGCTCTGGACCCGCCTAAAAACTGCCATCCTGCAGACCTCTGCAGAGGTCTTGGGCTTTTCCACTAAGAAGAACAAGGACTGGTTCGACGAAAATGACCAAGAAATACAAGATCTGCTGGCGAAGAAGAGAAGTGCCCACCAGGCTCACCTTGCACAACCATCTTGTCCAGCAAAGAAAGCTGCCTTTCGTCTTACATGCAGCAACCTCCAGCGCCAGCTTAGAGTTATCCAAAACGAGTGGTGGACTAACCTCGCCCAGAAAACTCAGCTCTGCGCTGACACAGGTGACTACAGAGGCTTCTACGAAGCTTTGAAGGCAGTCTATGGACCCTCTCACCAAGTGCTGAGTCCTTTGCGCAGCACTGACGGCCAGGCACTCCTCACAGACAAGATGTCCATATTGAACCGCTGGGCTGAACACTTTCAAACCCTCTTCAGCGCTGATCGCACTGTTGATGACGCAGTGATCCAACAGATCCCACAGCAACCAGTGAAAGAAGAACTGGACGAAGCCCCAACCCTGGAAGAGGTAACTAAAGCCATAGAACAACTGAAGAGTGGGAAGGCTGCAGGCGTCGACGGTATTCCACCAGAATTATGGAAAAACGGGGGGCAAACACTGCACTGCAAGCTCCATGAATTTTTTGTCTGCTGCTGGGAGCAGGGAAAGTTACCACAAAACCTTCGTGATGCAATCATAATCACCCTTTACAAAAACAAAGGGGAAAAATCCGATTGCTCCAACTACAGGGGGATAACTCTTCTCTCCATCGCTGGCAAAATCCTTGCAAGAGTTCTCCTCAACAGACTAGTACCTGCTGTTGCAGAACACCACCTCCCTGAGAGCCAGTGCGGCTTCAGAGCTAACAGGGGTACCACCGACATGGTCTTTGTGCTCAGACAACTTCAAGAAAAGTGCCGCGAACAGAACAAGGGACTGTACATCACCTTCGTTGATTTAACCAAGGCATTTGACACTGTGAGCAGGAAGGGCCTGTGGCAGATCATGGAGCGTCTTGGCTGTCCCCCAAAGTTTCTCAACATGGTGATCCAGCTACATGAAGACCAGCGTGGCCAGGTCAGAAACAGCAACGACCTCTCAGAGCCTTTCTCAATCACAAACGGGGTGAAGCAGGGCTGCGTTCTTGCACCAACCCTCTTCACTATCTTCTTCAGCATGATGCTTCAGCGGGCCACAGAAGATCTTGATGACGAAGACGGAGTTTTCATACGCTACCGCACAGATGGCAGCCTATTCAACCTGCGGCGTCTTCAGGCCCACACCAAAACCCTGGAGCAACAAATTCGAGAACTACTTTTTGCTGATGATGCTGCCCTTGTAGCCCACTCAGAAACCGCCCTGCAGCATGTAACATCCTGTTTTGCAGAGGCAGCCCAGCTCTTCGGACTCGAAGTCAGCCTGAAGAAGACAGAGGTTCTCTACCAGCCCGCACCTCAGGTAGCGTACCACCCACCTCACATTACAATTGGTGAGACAGAACTGAAGACAGTCCAGCAGTTTACCTACCTACCTGGGATGCACAATCTCCTCTGACGCAAAGATTGATAAAGATGTAGACAACAGACTGGCAAAGGCAAACAGTGCTTTTGGCAGACTCTACCACCGTGTCTGGAAAAACAAACACCTGAAGAAAGACACCAAGATCAGTGTCTACAGAGCCGTGGTACTGACCACCCTCCTGTATGGCTCTGAGTCATGGGTCACATACAGACACCACCTGCGAATTCTGGAACGCTTCCACCAACGCTGTCTCCGCTCCATCCTCGACATCCACTGGAGCGACTTCACCACGAATGCTGAGGTGCTGGAGCAAGCAGGGATCACCAGCATTGAGGCCATGTTGCTGAAAACGCAGCTACGCTGGGCAGGGCATGTCTTTAGAATGGAGGACCATCGCCTACCGAAGATGGTTCTCTACGGTGAACTTTCCACCGGACACCGCTACAGAGGCGCACCAAAGAAGAGATTTAAAGACTCTCTGAAGAAATCTCTGTCAGCCTGCCTCATAGACCATAACCAGTGGTCAGTCCTTGCTGCTGACCGGCAGGCCTGGCGACACACTGTGCATCAGTCGGTCTCCTCCTTTGAGGACAATCGCAGAGCGGCCCTTGAGGAGAGGCGAATGAGGAGGAAGAACCGCGTCCCCTCTACATCAACCCCAGAATCGACTTTCCCCTGCAGCCGCTGCGGCCGGGTTTGTTTGTCACGCATTGGACTGAACAGCCACCAGCGAGCCTGCACCAGACGT
>CM060326.1:7881512-7896512 GCA_030674155.1 Stramonita haemastoma | reverse complement strand
AGAGAGAGAGAGAGAGAGAGAGAGAGAGTTTGTGTGTGTGTGTGTTTGTGTGTGTGGATATGTGTGTGTGTTGTGTGTGTGTATGTGTTTGTGTGTATATGTGTGTTTGTGTGTGTGCGTGTTGTGTTTGCGTGTGTATGTGTGTGTGCACGCCCACGCGGGCATGAGCGTGTGTTGTATATGTGTGTGTACACGCATACGTTCGTGTATTCATGAATGCGTTCGGCTTTGGTCTGTGAAAGTAAGTTTAAGCGAGTAAATGTATGCACACATACTATCAAACTATTCACAAAGCTCTACACCCCACATTCATTCTCAACCACACACACACGCGCGCGCCACACACAACACACACACACACACACACACACACACACACACACACACACACACACACACACACACAAACATACACACACACAACCTGTCAAACTATTTACAAAACTACACACTCCACACTCTCAACAAACAACGAATACACAAAACGTTGTATTTAGAGTTTTGTAGTAAACAAAGCGACTCTTAACAGAAAACACTCTTCCAAAATCGTACAACTGCTTTTGCTAACCTTTGCATCAAACGTGCTCTAACAGGTTGCATTCACAATTCCAGACGACAATCGAAAGAACAAAATGAGCCAAACACAGTGCGGGCAAGACCAAAACTTAAGATGGTGGGAACATTCAAAAGGACTCACACGATAGATACGGTCGGAGGTAAATGACATAGGATGAAAGGAATATACGAGTAGTTTGAGAGAAGAAAGAAAATCCTGTGCGAATGTGTGTGAACAGAAAGGTAGATCAAATGAAAATCAAACACAGAAGCGCAAACGAGTCAATTACTCTCGACTGTTGATAGGCTGTTTCATAAACGTTCACACGAAAGCTCAAGTGTGTGTACATGCACATACTGGAACTCGGAAGAAAACACACATATAGTAAAGAGTATGCACACACACACACACGCGCACACGCACGCACACACACACACACACACACACACACGCACGCACGCGCGCACACACACACACTTTATATGAAGGACATCAATATTAAAATCTCTGTTGCTTGCGTAAATGATTCGAGTTCAAAAAATTATAACTCAAATCGATAAGAGAAAAGAATTCAAACGTGCGTGTATTTGTGTGAGTGTATGTGTTGTGTGTGTGTGTGTGTGTGTGTGTGTGTGTGTGTGTGTGTGTGTGTGTGTGTGTGTGGTGAGAGGAGAGAGAGAGAGAGAGAGAGAGAGAGAGAGAGAGAGAGAGAGAGAGAGGAGAGAGAGAGAGAGAGAGAATGGCAAAGGTTTATTGTGGTGAGAGAGAGACAGAGACAGAGAGACAGAGAGACAGACAGATAGACACAGAGATAGAGAGAGAGAGAAAGAGACAGAGACAGAGAGACAGGGAGAGAGACAGAGAGAGAGAGACAGAGAGAACAACAGAAATAAACAGAAAGGAAAACAGACACAGAGAATGCAAAAACATGCAAACTTGTCATACACGTTTTTTTTTTCTCTCTATTTTTTTGGCGCATGGCACACTTAGCATCAGTTCACTAACCCACATAAGTATACATAATTATCTTCAAAGCTGAATTTCCCAACAAATCTTCCACTTTACCTAACAGCTTTTCAGTTTACCAACCTATCTTCCGCTTTATCAGACAGTCTCGATATTTACCAACCACTCTTCTGGTTTACCGAACAAACTCATAAACAAAAAAAAAATTCTTGATTTGCCAACCAATCTTCCATTTCACAAAACAACCTCTAACTTTGCCACCAAGCTTCCAATTCAAATGACAATCTCTACATTTACCACCAATCTTTCATTTCACAAAACAAGCTATAAATTTACCACCAATCTTCCATTTCACAAAACAGCCTATAAATTTACCACTCAATCTCCCAGTTCACAAAACAACCTCTTAAATTTAACCAACAAAGCTTACAGTTTACCGTACGATCTCCCTCCTACCAGATACCCCAAAGTCGTTATTTTCTCCAACAAACTCATAAACCCGGCTTTATTGGGTGTTAGCAAGAATCCCAGACATTGTTCAAAGGCACACACACAGTACCAAACACTGACCCAATTTGCTGTGAAAAACGGAACAAATAACAGTACTTCGGACCTTTGGTACGAGTCGGCACACAACCACCTTCACAAGGTCACAGTGACATCGCTTGGACACAACAAAGGTGTTAGGCAGGTTGGTAGTTAGGTGACAGAGGATGATAAAATCAATGGAGAGAGATTAGGGACAGTCTGTGTTAAGATTTGGGAGGGGACTTGGAACAAAGTGATAGAACATTAGTCATAGACTTCATGTTTCATACACGCAGAAGGAAATGTAGGAAAGAGCGCATATACATTCTTTTAAAAGGTCAAAAAAGTTAAGTGAAGGAAAGAAATGCAAGCATCTTTGCGGATGAAGAAAAAATATACTCAATTGTACACATCTCTCTCTCTCTCTCTCTCTCTCTCTCTCTCTCTCTCTTCTCTCTCTCTCTCTCTCTCTCGTTCTCTCTCTCTCTCTCTCTCTCTCTCTCTCTCTCTCTCTCTCTCTCTCTCTCTCTCTCTCTCTCTCTCTCTCTCTCTCTCTCTCTCTCTCTCCCCTCTCTCTCCCTCTCTCTCTATTTCTCTTCTCTCTCTCTCTGTCTCTGTCTCTCTCTGTCTCTCTGTCTCTGTCTCTCTCTCACGGCAGGAAAGATATCAGGGATGTAGATACGTAATATGTCTGTCTGTCTGTCTGTCTGTCTGTCTGTCTCTCTCTCTCTCTCTGTCTCTCTCTCTCCCTCCCTCTCTCTCTATTTCTCTCTCCTCTCTCTCTCTCTCTCTCTCTCTCTCTCTCTCTCTCTGTCTCTGTCTCTCTCTCTCTCAAGGCAGGAAAGATATCAGGGATGTAGATACGTAATATGTCTGTCTCTTTCTCTCTCTCTCTCTCTCTCTCTCTCTCCTCTCTCTCTCTCTCTCTCTCTCTCTCTCTCTCTCTCTCTCTCTCTCTCTCTCTCTCTCTCTCTTTCTCTCTCCAACAAATAAATACGATTCTTTTCCGACTTCTTTCCCTCCACCATCTGTGTACTACAGTGATCAATTCAGAGAAAGGCCCCATTCATAAACGTAAACACCCCCCCCCTGAAAATGGGGCACTAAATCCATGTCAATGGTTCACACAGTACCCTACTGATAATTGCAATGTTCACAATGAGATGGGGATCGGGGTAGCCTAGTGGTTAGAGCCCTGAACTCGGGCCCAGAATTTATCCCAACTTCAAACCACCATGCAGACACTTTTATAAGGGGATATTTTCCACTGGAATTAACATCGGTACTGACTCCACTCTCCCTAAAAGTCCTTGGGATGACGCTATAAAATGAGCTCCTGTGTGCGAACGCACGCAGAACATCTTGCGCACACGTTAAAAACCATTCTGCCTTTTGGGAGAGTAGGTCATTCGTGCTGGTAAGAATGAATGACAAAAAAATATACATTAAAAAAAGCATAAATATTGTGTCCAGTTTAGACATCATCCCCGAAGTCAGAATGCGGCTACCTTAATGGTGGGTAAAAACGGTCTCATACACAAAAGCCTCACATATAGTGAATCTCGGTGATCTAGCCGCGGGAAAACAATGTTCAAGTCACTTTTCTGTTCTTGTACCCATATAGCCATCCACGCACGCACGTGTAAGTGTGTGTGCGCGCGCGCGCGCATGTGTGAGTATGTTGTGTGTAAGAGAGAGAGAGAGAGAGAGAGAGAGAGAGAGAGAGAGAGAGAGAGAGAGAGAGAGAGAGAGAGAGAGAGAGGAGAGAGAGAGAGAGAGAGGGGAGAGTGTGTGTGTGTGTTTGTGTGTGGGCGCTCGCGCCCGCGCGCCCACCCGCCCGCGCTCTCCCAAGCAATTTCCTGCTAGTGCGCCAGCGCATACATAACTTTGAAAATATGAACGCCGACAAACAGTGTTCCACCGCCTATCAGTCAGTACCTGTAGTATAATATAAGCTCTATCAAAAATCAGTTTTATGGACCCACACATAACACCCATATACGTCTTGAAATGCAATGTCATGGATCTCCACGCTTCCGTGTACATGAAAGAGTCCACCGCTCAGTTATAGGAATCTATCTATCCCTTAGTCTGGCGACCGTGGGGGCACCCCTGAAGACTTGACAACTAGTTCCCGCCATTCCTCTCTCTTTTGAGAAAGGCAGAATAGAGAGAGGAATGGAGTTATATGAAGACCTGACAAAATCATAAACCGGACTGACTGATACTTCACCATAGAAATCAGAGCCACAGTGTTCACAGGAACACGTGAAGGTGGATCAGTAGTCTAGAGGTAACACGCCTGCCTAGAAACCGAAAAGTCGGAGTGTGCGGTGGTTCGAATCCCGTTTGGGCCTAAAACTTTTCCCCCATCCACTAGATCATGAGTGGTGGTCTGGGCGCTAGCCTTTCCGATGAGACGATAAACCGAGGTCTTGTCTGTTACACATTATTTGGCGCACGTAAAAGAACCCACGGCAACAAGAGGGTTGTCCATGGCAAAATTCTGTAGAAAAAAGCCACTCTGCTAGGGAAACAAATACAGTTGCAGACAGGAAAAAGAAAAAAACAACAACATAATGGGTGGCACTGCACTTGTGGCGACGCGCTCTCCCCGGGGAGGGCAGTCCGAATTTCACGCAGAGAAATCTCCTGTGACATAAAGTGGTGTAAAATAAATAAAAAACAACAAAAAAAGAAGTTCGGCCCACAGCTGGCAAGAGACAAAGAGACAAAGGACAGTAACTGAAGACGTGGGGACTTACAGTATAGTGGTATGACTCACAGGTCTGATAGTACGGTTAGGTTACGGTGACACGAGTCTACTGTTGAGAAAAAAAGAAAAAGATTGTGGCTTGGTGTACAGGTAGGTGGGAGAGGTATTTTGAAAATATGAATCCCCGGAGTCGGAATGTGGCTACCTTAAATATGGGTATAAACGGTTGCGTCCGCTTAATTTCACCATTGGTGAACTTTGCAACTATTGCCAAGGAACGAAAGAGTATTTTCATGAAAACAAATGGGGGAGAAATTTTGATAAGACAGCATTTATATGTCGACTGGACAGAAAAATATACAGATAATGAATATGCACCAACACACAACCGTTTACACAAACAAATAAACACACACGCATGAACTCACATGTGCGAGCCTGCGTGCACACACACACGCACGCACGCGCGCACACACACACACATACACACACGCACGTACGCACGTACGCGCGCGCGCACACACACACACATCATGGAAAAAGTAATGCAATACAATAATAATATCAAAAAAATTCATAAAAAGTTGAGTGCGTCAGTGGGTTCATCGACTCTCCCCCTCCCCTCGCTCTCTCGCCTCCCTCCCCCCCTTCACACACACACACACACACACACACACACACACACACACACACACACACACACACACACACACACACACACCACTCACCCACACACAACACACACACACACAACACACACACACACACACTCGCGCACACACACACACACCACACACACACACACACACACACACACACACACACACACACACACACACACACACACACACACACACACACAAGCGTGGAGAGAAAGAACCTGTCACGACTTCCCTGGCAGAGCAACTAACTAGCTATCAAATTGAATCGCGGACAGGGATGTAAACAAAATACCCGTGTGAAAATGTGCAGAAGGTTTATACCTGCCCTTCAATTCATTTCAACAAAGAGCCCACATTTTTATGTATCTGCGATAACCTCCGCCTTCGTGTGTGCGTATATAAAGTGAGTGTGTGTAGTGTGTGTGTGTGTGTGTGTGTGTGTGTGTGTGTGTGTGTGTGTGTGTGTGTGTGTGTGTGTGTGTGTGTGTGTGTGTGTGTGTATGTGTGTGTGTGTGTGTGTGTATGTGTATGTGTGTACGTGTGTGTGTGTGTGTTGTGTTGTGTGTGTGTGTGTGTGTGTGTGTGTGTGTGTGTGTGTGTGTGTGTGTGTGTGTGTGTGTGTAGTATATGGAGATATGGAGTGTATGTACTGTGTGTGCGTTTTTTTCTATTTAATGTTCATTCAAAGTAAACGATATTAGACTAGTGCGTATGAGCACAAGCACGTATACTCGCTCGCTTGTGTGTATGCGTGTGTATGGGTGTGTATGAGTGTGTACGTGTGTGTTTGTGTGTGTGTGCGTGCGTATAAGTGTGTTTGCGAATGTGTGTATAATATGCGTGCCCTTTATATCTATATATCTATGTCTATCTATCTATGTCTAACACTCTATATCGATCAAACAACATGAAAAATTTAAACAAAACAACAGTCACAGACCTACAGACCAAAGCGGATGCCACAAGCCTTTTATTTTTAAAGTATCAGCGTATTTTCCCAGCAGACATATACCACAAAACTTTGTGAGAGACATCTTTCCTATTTTCCCGTTAGTTGTAGTTGTTCCTGTTGCCAAACCACTCACACTCACTCACTCAGTCCCATGTCCCAAAGGACGTAGGGGGGACATGAGAGAAGACGCAACGGAGACCTTTTTCCATGCTTCACGATCCTGTGTGGCTTATAGGAGGTGTTGCAGGGGTTGGGCGGTCCAGTCTTTGATGTTGTCAACCCATGATTTCTTTTGGCGGCCTCTTCTTCTCTTGCCCTCGACTGTTCCTTGCAGGATGGTTTTTGCTAGGGTGTTGTGTCTTGTGGTGTGACCAAACCACATCAGCTTTCTCCTCTTTATGGTGGAGAGCAAAGGCTCTTGGGGGCCCACACGCTTTTTGATTTCTTCTTTCACATAGTTATTGGTCTTGTGTTCTTTGTATGATATTTTGAGGAGTCTTCTGTGGCACTTGTTCTCGAATGCTTGGATTCTCCTCTCTAACTCTGCTGTCAGAGTCCATGATTCACAGCCATATAGGAGGATAGATATCACGAGGGATTTGTAAAGGTGGTATTTGGTGCAGAAGCTGATGTTGTTGCTTCTGATGATCTTCTCGAGTCTGACTAGAGCAGATGTTGCTGTTGCAATGCGAGCTTTCACTTCATTGTTTGATGTGCCATCTTTTGTTAGGATGGAGCCTAAGTATTTGAATTGGCTCACCTCTTCTAGTGTTTCTCCATTCATCTTTATTTCCGTGATGTCATTACTCGCGCTGTTGACCATGATCTTTGATTTCTCTGTACTGACCTCCATGCCGTATGCGCTCGCTCGATCTGTTAAATTGTCTGTGAGGATTTGCAGTTCTTGTTTGCTGCTGCCCATGAGGTCAATGTCATCTGCAAATCTGAGGTTGCAAAGGGGTCTTCCACCAATGGAGATGGAAGTGTGGTGGTTTTGCAGTGTCTCTGTCATGATGTTTTCGAGGAAGAGGTTGAAGAGTACAGGTGAGAGAAGGCAGCCCTGGCGAACCCCAACCGTGGTCTTGAAGAACTCGCCCACGTGATTATTCATAAAAACTGCACTTTCTGCGTTCTCGTACAGAGCTTTGATGACTTCAATTAGACAGCTGTCAATGTTGAAGTGCCTGAGTACTTGCCAGAGGCCGTCATGCCATACCCTGTCAAAGGCCTTTTTGAAGTCTATGAAATTGTGGTACAAGTCTTTTTGGTGTTGGAGATGCTTCTCTATCAGAATTCTCAGATTGAAAATTTGTTCCATTGTGCTGCGTTTTGGTCTAAAGCCCGCTTGTTCTTCTGCCAGGAGTTTTTCCGCTTGGTTTTTCAGTCTGTTGAGGACTACCTGCAGCATGATCTTGCTAGGATGACTTATGAGACTGATGGTTCTGTAGTTCTGGCATTGTTTGAGGTTTCCTTTCTTTGGCAGGGGTATTACAAGAGACTGTGTCCATTCTTTTGGCCATTCTTTGGTGTCGTGGATCTTCTGACAAAGTTCTGTGAATCGCCTTGCTGTTTCATTCCCTCCATTTTTTATGAGTTCAGCTGGGATGTTATCGATTCCAGGGGACTTCCCCTTCTTCAATTGTCTAATAGCTGCATCTACTTCACACCTTAGTATTGGTGGGTCTTTATCTTGGTGTTCAGGGGGTTTGTCAGAAACTATGTTGGTATCTGGGCGTAGTGGGTAGTTGTACAATCCCTCACAGTATTCTGTCCAGCGTTGGAGGATGGCATTGTTTTCCGTTAAAAGATTTCCTTCTTTGTCTTCAATAACAGAGGCTTTAGGCTGTGTGGTTTTCGTTAGTGCTTTCAAAGTGTCGTAAGCTGTTTTGCTGTTTCCCTTGGTCATTCCAGCTTCGATGTTGTTGCATTGTTCTTCTATCCACGCTTCTTTGGCTTCTCTCATCTTTTTCCTCACTTCTCTGTGGCTATCCATGTACTTCTTGTAAGCTTCTTGACTTGTGAACTTTTGTTTTTTAAGTTCTCTTCTTTTGTCGCAGAGGTCAAGAACCTCATTTGTCACCCAACGTTGTTTCTTTGTTCTGCTTCTTCCTAATGTTTCTTCTGCTGCTGTCGTTAGCACTTCTTTGATGTTGTTGGCCAATGTGTCCACATCATTGTCGATGGCTGTGAGTGCGGCGAACTTTCCTCCAATGTTGGCTTGGAAGATCTCAACCACTGTTGGGTCTTTGAGTTTTTCCAGGTCGAATCTTATGCGTGGGCTTTTTGGCTGTTGTTTTGCTTTCAGTTTCAGCCTGATGGTGGTAAGTACAAGGTCGTGGTCACTGCCAATGTCAGCTCCTGGGAATGTTCTTGTGTTTGCCTTTGTTTATGCTGGATTTGAATCTTTGGGGTGACAGAATGTAATCAATTTGATTATGAATCAGACCATTTGGTGAGTGCCAGGTTGATGTTCTGGATGGCTTGTGAGGGTGGAGTGTGTTAGCCAAAGTCAGTTTGTGCTTCTTTGCGAATTCCAGCAGCCGCTGTCCTCTGTCATTTGTTTCTCCCAGTCCAAATCGTCCTGTGGTTCCTGCCCAGGTGTCATAGGCATCAGGTCCCACCTTAGCATTCCAGTCGCCTTCCACAATAAGGATGTCTTTTTTGGGCGTTTTGGAGATGACGTTTTCAAGTTCTTCATAGAATTCTTCTATCTGATCGTCATCGTAGTCAGATGTTGGAGCATACACTTGGATGATGGTGAGATTCTGGGGTTTTGCAGAAACTCTGATTGCCAAACCACCTACTGATAAATCATTTTGTTTGTATTACCTGATATAATCTAACATTTTTTTTCTTTTATGTACAAAAAACCTTCAATACCCTTCAAAAGAATATACAAAGCATGTGAAAGTTCTCCAAAACAAATAAATCCTTAACAAATCAATTATTACAACAACCTAAACCAAAACCTACACAAAAAACCTACACGTAAAATCAGCACAACACAGACCGCATAAAATACACAACACAAGACCATATCTATACAATACACAACAAAACACCACATTTATACAATAAAATATACAACAACAGACCGCATCTATACAATAAAATATACAACAAAAGACCGCATCTATACAATAAAATATACAACAAAAGACTGCATCTATACAATAAAATATACAACAAAAGACCGCATCTATACAATAACATATACAACAAAAGACTGCATCTACACAATACACAAGACCGTATCTATACAATACACAACACAAGATCATATCTATACAATACAATATACAACACAAGACCGCATATATGATGATGATAATAACAACAACAATGATGATGATGATGATGATGATGATGATGATGATGATGATGATGATAATAATAATAATAATAATAATAAAAATACTACTACTACTACTACTAATAATAAATATCAATATATTTTTTAAAATGATAATTAAATAAATATTAATAATAGTATGTGGGATTTATATAGCCCTATATCTTGTAACAAAAAAAAACACCAAAAAAAATGAAAGCGTTTGCAGTCAGCCTTTTTTTTTTTTTACACATAGAACCAATAACAAAGAAAAATATTAACGAATTCAAAATGCACATACACGCGCGCGCACAATACAATACACAACACAGACCGCATCTAACCTGTCCGAATTCGCAGTCTGGGTGGCGGATTTGGAGAGAGTCCAGGAGGATTGGTTCCTGAGGTCCAGAGCCACGCCCAGGGGCGGGTAATCAAACAGCCGCCTGACTGTAGACATTGTGGGCTGGAGCTGCTCGTCCACTCTGTTCTTATATACTCTCCCTTGGAAAAATGTTCCAGTCCAGGCACAGAGAGACGAAATCGTCTTTCTTCTTACAGTCTCTGTTCATGTCGTTTTCCACTCTTTTCCTTTACACTCTTTCTTGGGAAAATGTTCCAGTCCAGGCATAGAGAGACGAAATCGTCTTTCTTCTTACAGTCTCTGTTCATGTCGTTTTCCACTCTTTTCCTTTACACTCTTTCTTGGGAAAAATGTTCCAGTCCAGGCATAGAGAGACGAAATCGTCTTTCTTCTTACAGTCTCTGTTCATGTCGTTTTCCACTCTTTTCCTATACACTCTTTCTTGGGAAAATGTTCCAGTCCAGGCATAGAGAGACGAAATTGTCTTTCTCTTTACAGTATCTGCTCATGTCGTCCTACAATGGGCAGTTGTCCACTCTTTTCCTGTACACTCTTTCTCGAAAAAAAGTTCCAATCCAGGCACAGACAGACGAAAACAGTTTGTCTTCTTTTAGTCTCTATTCATGTCATCCTACAATGGGTAGCTGTCCACTCTTTTCTTATCCACTCCTTGGGGAAAAAAATGTTCCAATCCAGGCATAGACAGGCGAATTCGTCTTTCTTCTTACAGTCCCTGTTCATGTTGTCTTACAATTTGTGTGTTTTGTCCACTCTTTTCCTATACACTCTTTCTTAGGAAAAAAATATTGCAATCCAGGCATAGACAGACGAAGTAGTCTTTCTTCTTACATTCTCTGTTCATGTCGTCCAGCAATGGGAAGTTTTTCTTAAAACATATCTATGCATTTCAGCCATGAACTGTTTCTCACTCTGTTGTTGAATGGTCATGGGTCAAGCTCCAATCCAATATTGCTAGCAGCACCATCGATTCCAGAGGGCGTGTAAGGGCTATCACAGTGTTAAAGCTTGAATCTCAAGTTCAAACTGTAACTACATGCAAACTGAAAACAAGATTGAAAGTGATTCTTCTAATTTTTCTAGTATCAACGACTGTTTTTTTCTGTCTGTGTTGTCCTGTCACTTGCTAAAATAGTTTTACCAACTTTCTTATTTATTTTTCAAACTGTTTTTCATTCGTCATTAATCTCACTTGATTTGAACAAATAATCGTTATTTAAAAGGGACTGGATTCATTGTTTATTTGTCATGGACATGTTCTGTTCTTATGTCAGTACGCAGACGACTCACAGCGGTATGTTAACTGTCAACATGCCGCTTGTTGGAAAGCTTTTCTCTCGCCATGTACGTGTGTGTGTTCTCCAGAAAATGAAATCACTCGACACATGTTATTCGTTGTCTGTTAAGACTGCGGCGGTATCCTGGTGGGTGGCGTAGGAGTTTCGCTGATGGTATTTATTACGTTTAGACTGTAGTCCCTTGGTTAAATACATTCCGTGATACACACCGCACTTTCAAAGTTCATTCAGTGTCTTAAAGGTCAGGACAGTTGACTAACTGGTATACTTAGTCTCAAGTGGTAGCTTCTCATTTTCCTTATTGAAGTATTAGCATAAATATGTTCAATGCGTTCGTGCATAATATGATAATTAGGCTTGAAATATATACACACACCTTCTCTCTCTCTCTCTCTCTCTCTCTCTCTCTCTCTCTCTCTCTCTCTCTCTCCTCTCTCTCTCTCTCTCTCTCTCTCTCTCTCTCTCTCTCCTCTCTCTCTCTCTCTCTTTCCCCCTCTCTTTCTCATCTCTCCTCTCCCCTTTCTCCCTCTTTCCCTTGGCTTCTACTCAACGACCTACAAAGTTGAGGCAGAAGCCATGAAAACATAAAACAGCCCACATCACAGCCAGGCTTTGCACTTCCCACAGTGCGGTCTTCCTTAGAGTCACCATGTCCATTCTGAAGATTCTACAGATATTAAGACCTGCACGACCTATCCTCCACTCTTGCCTCCCTCTGCAGGAATTATACAGTGGTTAAATCCTGTTCCGCTTTTCCTAAGAGTAGGCCATTGTGTGCCGGTGGGAACAGATGACAAGATTTACGAAAACTGCATACACACGGGGACTGGTTGCAAAAAAAGCACATGAGTGCTTATTCCATTATCCTCGATATAAAAGAATGAAATAGTATTAAAAAAAACATAATAAAGTCCTGCGGTGGATCCTCTCCCATTGCAATGCGCTCGGCAATGAGATTGCTATCTCCCTGGCAAAAGAGGGTACAAAGCAAGAGCAGGTGGACAGGTCTGTTTGATTTTTTTTCTGAAGCCAAGACCATCATCAAGGCCAAGTAGCACGAGTGGTTACAGCAACATCCATATTGCAACAGGGCAGACCCTTACTACCTGGTGTCACGACAGAGGCAGGTCTGGGCACTCAGGCTTAGGACAGGCCACAGTCACCTGAATGATCATATTTATGTGTAGGAAACCCTGCATTGGCCATACACAGCAGTGCCCTTGACAGATAGGCAGCCAAGCAGTAGAACATGGGCAGCAGTCCTGCATATATGTGTGTATATGTATATTATATTATACTATATTATATATATTATGTTATACTATATTATATATATAAATATATGTGTGTGTGTGTGTTTGTACGTGCACACATGCGTGCATGTGTGTGCGTGCATGCATGCATACGTACGTGTGTGTGTATCTGTGTGCACGCGTGTGTATGTACATGCATGCGTGCGCTTGTGTATGAGTTTGCAAGACATAAGAATATTAGAAAATATGAAAAGGTTATAGACAAGATGAAGCTTCTGGTGCAGAGTTTTCAGGAGCTGAGGATATAACCACTACTCAAAGAATTATGTTCGTTTACAGGGGAACATTCCGAAAAATTAAAACACTTTAAGATAGCCACATGAGTGATTGCTTCTGTGTATTCTCGGCAGATCAGTTTTGCCATGTATCTAATATCATCCCTAAAGCTTTCCTACCTAACCTCTGCATTCCATTTACGTGACCATGCTCAACTTTGCCCGTGGCGCTTATGTGTTTTTTGTTCAGTATCAATGAAAATATAAGTAGTTAACGAATTCATTACAGTTTAAAGTAAATCACTAGTAATATTGTTGTTATGTTTCTGTGAAAAACAGATTTCAAGTCTGACCGCTTTTGTTTAATGGTGTTTTATTATATTTTCTAAGATCTGGTAACTATGTTTTCTTACAAATCAAGCTCAATATTAAATACGATAAGTAAATCTATGATAAAGATATCCTGGTTCTGTCATATCACAGTACCAAACACTAACTCATACTGGAATTACAGCTTTTGAAGGTGATCATTTCCATCACAACACAGATATCTACACTAGTTCTGCAAAAAGCCACACAACCGCAGCCAATACAATGACTCCACAGACTTAACACCGCACCTCACACCTCTCTAGATCACTAAACAGTACCAATCACACTCCATGATATTCCACTCTTCCCTGTCTTTGAACTGAAACAAGGACACACAAAGGCGAAAAGGGGCCCACAAAGAAAGGCCTCCCTCACGTGCAGAACAGTGCAATAAACTGGCCCACAGGACCACCGCGGCTTGCTGACACGTGTGTCAGTATGGAAATGGCGCAGGCCGGCGATACTAAGGCAGGTAGGTGATCGGCAATATTGACTGCGCGGAACTGAGGGAGGGAGGGCTGGGGCAAAATGAGCACTATCATAAAATGGTAATGGTGATGTGTGGCCAGGCAGGGGGAGGGGGGGGGAGGGAGATAGCTTGTCGATTCTGGCACCGGGTGGGTGGGGGATGTCTGAGATCAGTGTTTATCCATCGTCTGCGTGAGCGGGAATGTAGTTAACTAGGAACACTCGTCGAGGAGGTCCTGTTCTTGGGCTTTATTAGTTGTTTTTTTTGTTGTTGTTGTTGTTTTTTGGGGGGGTTGGTTGGTTGCAGTTTGATTAACTCTTGGTGTCTTATACTGTGTAAGAAAACTGACCAAAAAAGGGAATAGGAAAATAAAAAAAGACAGTCAAGAGACATAAGCCTATGAATCGAAATGGAAAAAAAGAAAAGTCGCTGAAAAGTGTGTTGATGCAAGGGTTTTTGTCTTCTTTTTTTTTCTTCTGCTGCATCCACAAAACTGTTACTGGCATATGGCAGTGTGGTTGAATTACTAAAAGCATAGAAGGAACATCACTGAAGTCGAATGATTCCATACCTCTATCACTTACACCTTTCTTTCCCTATGTGCCGCTCTCTCCAGAAAAAAGACAAACGCTAATCACATACTGATAATCACGATAGCAGTGTTATGCCTAGGAACCATAACAGCAGTCATCTCTGGCGATCAAGAGCGTTAGCGTCAGCTTGTGATGACCAACATTCTTTGTCTTTTGACTCATCAGTCTGGATACTTCCATCCTGTAAATCAATGTCAGCATCTTTCATGTTAAAATAAAATTGTTTACAGCTCCTGATATTAGTAATTTCTATAAATCTTTTGACGATGTTGCAGCTATAGTTCCACACTAGCAAATTACATAAGGCCAAAGATTGCATTACCTATAAATCTCATTACAATGGTCACCGTCTACGTCATCACATTATTGTGATTACCATCTTGTAGAAAAACAAACCAAAAAAACTGCTAATGATTTACCGCGATCAATAGACATGTCTATCATCAGTGCACGAACAGACTGTCTCCCGGAAAGCTACGAAAATAAACAGAGTTATAAAGCAAAAGCTGTTGTGCAGCAGCCAGGGGTGATATATCATTAGAGTCCAGCCCTGGGTGGGTGGTGTTCGTGATCGTTTTTAATCCAACGTCTCCGTGACAGGGAATACAAACGAGTGAAAAATCTCCCAGGGGAGGTCTGTTCTCAGT
>CM060326.1:7849012-7864012 GCA_030674155.1 Stramonita haemastoma | reverse complement strand
ACACTTGCTTTTTTCATCAAGCCATCTACAAAAAAATGAATATGTGTGTGTGTGTGTGTGTGTGTGTGTGTGTGTGTGTGTGTGTGTGTGTGTGTGTGTGTGTGTGTGTGTGTACATTAGACCTGGCTAAAGTTACCCCCCAAAAAACTTGCTAAAATCACAGATATAGGTAGCTCCTATTCGAGGGAAAATAATAGGTTGGATATGCACTGCACGGACAGAAAATTCTCCACTAAATTATCCAGTTAAACTATACATTGTCCTGGTGAAATAGTAGGCATACAATCAAACCCCGAACAATCTTTTTGTAGTCAACCATACTCTCTCTCTCTCTCTCTCTCTCTCTCTCTCTCTCTCTCTCTCTCTCCTCTCTCTCTCTCTCTCTCCTGTCGTCTAAATAAGGACGGGTTGGTGTTTTTTAGGGTTTTTTTTTTTTTTTTTTTTTTTGGGGGGGGGGGGTTGGGGAGTGTCTTCCTTCTTTGTTTTTGCCCCTCACATATGTTACGCCTTTTTAGACTTTTCAAAATCATTTTCTTGAACACTATTTGAAAAAATGTTTGGGTATTTGTATGGGGCGTTGCATTTAATGGTGCTGATTTAAAAAAAAAATGTTGGGTATTTGTATGGGGCGTTGCATCTTAATGGTGCTGATTAAAAAAAAAATGTTTGCTTGTTGTTGTTTGCTCAGTCATCATTTCTGTTGCTTATCAGATGGCCCTTTTCTCTCCCAAATCATCACATGTTTTGTAAGGTTAAATACAGCTGTAATAAAAAAAATCATTGACATTTATGGTCATTTTTCTCCATGCTTCTGACCATAGATATGACCTGAAAGATCCATAGAGGATGACCATAAAAAAAGCTGTGAACAGTTTCCTATGCCAGGTCATATTTCAATTCATTATAGTATCTATCAATAGGTATGTTAAACATAACAACTTTTATTGTTGCACATTTTCAATTTTACACTAAGAGAAAGCTACGGGCAGTTAATTGATTTTTGGGGGGTGGGTTGCAATCCATGTTATAGTGCTTACAAATTATATTACACACTCACTGTACACACTACTCCCCTCAACAAACCACACACACACACACACACACACTCTCTCTCTCTCTCTCTCTCTCTCTCTCTCTCTCTCTCTCCTCTCTCTCTCTCTCCCCTCTCTCACACACACACACACACACACACACACACACACTGTATACACTACTCCCCTCAACACCCCCCCCCACCCACCCACCCACACACACACACGTACAAACACACAGACACACACTGTACACACTACTTCCCTCAACCCCCCCCCCCCCCCCCACACACACACCATTATAGGGCTGGAAACCTCCTGCCCCTACCCATGTCTTTTCAGTAGAAGCACCTGGCAAAAAAGCACACCCCCCTCGAAGGATGGAGGATCGCCACGAAGACTGTGTCTGTGTTGTTAAATTACGAAGCTTCACTTCTCCTCATGTAATGATCACTCTGCGTCAGATAGTCTGTCGGTGTGCTGTCTGTGTGTGTGTGTGTGCGGGCGGTGCGTGGTGTCGTGTGTGTGTGTTGTGTGGCTGTCGCGTCGTTTGGTGTTGTGTGCTGTGTGTGTGTGTGTCTGTCTGTCTGTCTGTCTGTCTGTCTGTCTCTGTCTTTGTTGCTGAATGTCTCTTTGTCTGTCTGTCTTCGTCTGTCTGTCTGTCTGTCTGTCTGTCTGTCTCTCTGTCTCTCTGTTCGTCTGTCTCTGTTTTCTGTCTGTCTGTCTTCTCGTCTCTTCTCACTGTCTCTGTCCTCTTCTCTGTCTTCTCTTCTCCGCTCTCTCTCTTCTTTCTCTCTCTCCGCTCTCTCCTGTCTCTGTCTGTCTCTCGTCTGTCTCTGTCTCTTCTTCTTTTCTCTCTCTCTCTCCTCTCTCTCTCTCTCTCTCTCTCTCTCTCTCTCTCTCTCTCTCTCTCTCTCTCTCTCTCTCTCTCTCTCTCTCTCTCTCTCGTGTCTCTGTCTCACTATCTCTGTCTCTCTTTCCCATTCTTTCTCTCTCTCTCTTTGTATATGTTTCTGTCTCATTCGTCTGTCTCTCTGTCTGTCTGTCTGTCTGTCTGTCTGTCTGTCTGTCTGTCTGTCTGTCTGTCTCTGTCTGTCTCTCTCTCTCTCTCTCTCTCTCTCTCTCTCTCTCTCTCTCTCTCTCTCCTCTCTCTCTCTCTCTCTGGCGACCTGAACTTCTTTGCTTGACAAAGCAGAGAGATTTGACGATCAGCAAATAGACGAGGCGTTCCCGTGGGAGTGTTTTTGGCTAGGTGTCCACGGGATGAAACACACACACACACACACTCCACACATAAACACACACACTCCACACAACCACACACACACACACCACACACCACACACACACACACACACACACACACACACACACACACACACACACACACACACACACACACACACACACACACACACGAAGGAAGACACCCAGAACATCTTGCACACACTTTAAACCCCGTCCTACCCATTAGAAGTGTAAATCATGTGTGCCGGTAAGAATGGAAGATTTTTTAAAATTCGCAAACACGTGCACACGGATATCGTGTGTAGTCATCACCTCTGAAGACGGAATCCAGCTGCCTTAGTGGTGGTGGTGGTGGGGGGGGGGGGGGGAAACCGGTCGCATACACAAAATTCTCATGATTGGTGCTCGGGGCTTTAGCCGAGGAACAAAAAAATGAATATTATTTTTGTACAGGTTGACACACAACTGACATAAATTTAAACATCTGATAAATTTTATATCCCTTCGCTGATGCGTCCCAATGATTCTCAATAGAGTAAAGAGTGGGGAGAGGTGGGAAGGGGGAACAGGGATTGTTGACGAAGATGTAGGTGTAGGTGTAACAGGCATTGCAATCCTCCTCACCTGGTATCTATCATATGTCTTTCAACAAAGAGAAAACAGATATACTCAATAGACCTTTTTTTTAATTCCAAGACTTTTGGGGGCGGATAGCTCAGTGGTCAGAGCGCTCGCTTTCCCCAAGTCAAGTTAAGCAGCGTCGAGCGTGGTTACCAGTTGGATGGGTGACTGTTTGCACGCACTTGGCTTCAGTACAGTCCCCCCAGTTCATCCAGCTGTAAATGGCTACCTGCTCTCTTTAGGGTCAGGGAAGGTAAAGCAGCGAGGGAGAGGAGATGGGCACCGCCCTCAACATGCTGGGCCCTAAAGAAGCTAAAGTCTCTGATGCCTCGCTCCCCTACGACCACACAGGTTATGGGACACCTTTTCCTTTATTCAAAAGAAGCTCTTTTTGGGGTTTCAATACCAAGACTTTCTGAAGAGTGAGGGGTCTCGACGAGGCGACGCCGCCGCAGCAACATTCTCTAATTATTCGCTACACACACGGCATCTGCCATGACCCCCAAACGCTTGACCTCTTCACAAACCTCCCAAACTATCTTAGCCAAGCAAACAATGGGGCGCCAAGTCATCCGTCCTAAGCCAATCACACAGCCGGTGCGTCAGTGTTGCTCATCTTTAAAGGGCGGAGGAGGTAGCGAGGTTAGGTACGTGTCTTTTGTACCGGGTACTATTCTGGGTGGGGGTACCCGGTCTGTGAAATGAAGCAGACCCTCCCTAAGGACTGAGGCTTTGCTGGGTGGGTCACTTACATGCTGGTGACTGTGATGGGTTTGCAGAGATGGGTTCGTGTTTCTGACCTTTCTGTCTTTTTGCTTGCTCCCTCCATTTTTTTTTTTATAACTCTCTGAAGGAACTGGCATAGTTAGGTTCATTTAGTTGGTGAGTAGATAAGAGATAAGTATGATGAGTTTCGGAGATATTTGATAAGACAGGTTTAGTACCTTTCAGTCTCTCTTTGTCTGTGTGTTTCTATGTTTCTCTGTCTGTCTGTCTGTCTGTCTCTCTCTTCCGCGGACGCGCACGTCCACACGTTAAAGCCTGTTCTACTTTTCGGGGCGTAGACCATTGTGTGCCGGTGGGAACGGATGACAGTATTGACAAAAACTGCATACACACAGGTGCTGGATGTGAAACAGCACATGAGTGCTTATTCCATTATCATCGAATTAAAGGAATAAAATAAATCACACACACACACACACACACCACACACACTTATTTCTCTGTAATCAACGTATCCCATCCAGAGCATTTTACTACTTTACTTAGTGCAAGTTGTGTGTGGGCAAGAGGAAAGCCGATAATAGTAGCACTGAGTGAGTGTAGGGCAGGCAAGCGTGTGGTCTGTCCTTCTATCTTCTGATGGACAGGTTGTTGGGGGGGGGGGGGGGGGGGGGGGGAGGGGAGAAGGGGGGGGGGCTGTACTGCTGGCTTCATTCCTTCAGTGGTGCATGGCCTCCGACACTAAAGAGGTTTTGCATCGTCTTTCCCCTTGCATGGTGAATACTTGACTGCTTTACAGAGATTTGTGGAAACATCTCACGCATTCTGTTTGTGTGTGTTGATTGGCTGTTTGTGTGTGTGTGTGTGTGTGTGTGCGCGTGAGAGAGGCTTTGTTGTGTGTATGTGTGTTTTTTTTATATTTTAGCCTTTTCCTGTCCTACTTGTCTAAATGTTTCCAGCTTTACTCCGCCAATTTTCACGTGTGTGTGTGTGTGTGTACGCGTACGTGTTTGTGTTTGTGTGTATATGTGAGTGCTAGCCACAGTTTTTGTATGGTGTGCGGGTGTTGCATATGTCATCAAGACATGGACTTAAAATAGGTACAAAAGCGGGAGGGAGGGAGGGAGAGAGAGAAGGACAAACGATCAGGTAAAGATACAAAGACAGGTTAAAGAGAATCCTAAGACATTCTGACCTCAGGTCCGCTTCTTGCAATACTTACAATGGCATCAGCCACGCTCCAATGACTCTGCGGAGGAGTTGTCTCCCCTAACGCAAGAAGAACAACAAAAAAATCATTCTATTCATACAGTGTATCATCGTT
This sequence comes from Stramonita haemastoma, assembly GCA_030674155.1. NCBI lineage: Eukaryota > Metazoa > Mollusca > Gastropoda > Neogastropoda > Muricidae > Stramonita > Stramonita haemastoma. Next base: position 7,859,062 of record CM060326.1, on the reverse strand, counting down.
CTTAACTCCCCTGCGATACACAGCCACACCCAAAAGGGCATTGTATAGATCTATATATATGATACTCACTTTTCTCACGCACTCGTAGTCAGGTTGTCTCTTTCCCTTCTTTTTTCTTTTTAATTCTCAGCTCTTGTGAATTGTGGAATTAACCCTGGAGTGTTCCGAGGTTATGCACAACAATAAGTTAATCTAGCCTGACTTTTGCTTTGTTGCATTTGTATGTTGCCTTCCCATTGTCATTATAATTCAGATATTGCGTGTGTTGTTATAATTCCTTTCAGAACTGACAGAATTGATAGTCTCCTTTTGTGGTTTACTGAGGCGAAATTATTATTAGGAAGCGGCCTGCCCTGGTACAGTGGTTAGAATAGTAGATTTGAGGTAGGAAAGGTACTAGGTTTCATATCTGCGCGGTGCGTACACTTACGTCGTGGATGTTCTCGGGTCTTTGGTTAGCTTCTTGTTTATTATTATTATTATTATTATTATTATTATTATTATTATTATTATTATTATTTATTATTATTATTACTATTATTACTATTATTACTATTATCATTCATTATCATCATCATCATCATCATCATCATCATCCATCATCATCATCATCATCATCATCACTGTTATGGGGACGGGATAGCTCAGTGGCCAGAGCGCTCGCTTTCCCCCAGCCAAAGTTAAGCAGCATCGAGCGCGGTTACCAATGGGATGGGTGACCGTTTGCGCGCTTTGGCTTCGGTACAGTGCCTCTTCCCCCCCTACCCCCCCCCCCCAGTTCACCCAGCTGTAAATGGGTACCTGCCCTCTATAGGGTCAGGGAAAGTAAAGCGGCGAGGGAGAGGAGACGGGTGCCGCCCTCAACATGCTGGCCCCTAGAGAAGCTGAGGTCTCTGAGAAGCTGAGGTCTCTTACGACCACATAGGAAATGGGACACCTTTACCTTTTACTCCATAGCTGTTCCATCATCTTGTTTCCGCCGAAACACACACACACACACACACGCGCGCGCGCACACACACACACACACGCATGCACGCACGCAGGCACACACACACACAACTCACACACACACAACACGCACACACACACACACAACTCACTCACTCACACACACACACAAACACACACAAACAAAACACACACACAAACACACACAACACACACACACACACACACACACACAACACAACAACACACAAAACACACACACACACACACACACACACACACACACAACCAACACACACAAAACACACACACACACACACACACACACACAACACACACACAACACACACACACACACAAAACACCAACAACACACAACACACAACCAACAACAACAACACACACACACAACACACACACACACACACACACACAACACACACAACAACACCACACCACCACAAAGTGAAGAAATTCCAATTTTATTAGAAACATGATCAACAGGACAAAAAAAAAACCACTTGCATTTTTATTTTGTTCCAAACAAGACTTTGGATGGCAGTAAAATGTACAGCAAGACATTGGAAGTGTTCCCCCTGCCCACACAAGACCTCTATCACTGCCTACAAGGAACATAAACATGTTCACATTATTTCATAACAGTTTCAGTTTGGTCCTTGGTTTGCCTCAGTGTGTGTGTGTGGGAGGGGGGAGGGGAATTGGTTGTGTGTGTGTGTTTGTGTGTTTTGTGTGTGTGTTTGTGTGTGTTTGTGTGTTTGTGTGTGTATGTGTGTGTTTGTGTGTGTTGTGTGTGTTTGTGTGTGTGTTGTGTGTGTGTTTGTGTGTTTGTGGTGTGTGTGTGTGTGTGTGTGTGTGTTTGTGTGTTGTGTGTTTGTGTGTTTGTGTGTGTGTGTTGTGTGTGTGTGTTAAGGGGAGTGTGTGTGTATGTGTGTGTGTGTGTGAGTGAGAGTGTGTGTGTCTGTGTTCAATTTCAGTTAACTTTTTTCACAAAATATGATATTAAGACACACAAAAAGGACAAGTGTGTGTGTATGTGTGCGTGCTGTGTGTGTGTGTGTGTGTGTGTTTTGGGGGTTGCGGGAATTTGTATGTCTGTTTGAGTGTGTGTGTACGCACGAGCGCACGCACATACACTTGCATGAGCATGCATATTCAAATCGCTGTATGAGCAAGTGTGGGTGTACAGAAAATAGTATACCTTGAATTATCTGAGCATACATGCAATTTCAATTTCCTTTTAAAATTCATGGTTTAGATACTTATTTGAAATTCAGGTTTTTTTTTCTACATGTACATACCGTTCAATGTCGATCTACGTAACTATACCACCACAAGCAGTCCAGTCTATGCAACGGTGAGGCCATACAAATTACACTAGTCAAAAGGAAGCCCCAAAACGAATCATTTTTTTGTTGTTCTGGTATTGAAAACAGCCGAAGTTACAAGGTCAAGGCACGTACTTAAAAACAGTGTCTGCAAGTAGTTCAATATACAACATGAGTGTTAAAGGTAAATCGTTCTAAAGAAACGTAAAATAATTTAACGGTTGTAAAAATCATAGTCCAAAACAGTAAGGATATATTCAACTTATGTATAGTAGTAGTAGTAATAATGTACCACGTTACTTTGCATGACAGAAAAAACAGATAAAAATATAATATGTCAGGAGAAGGCAGTTACTCAAATATAACAGAAAGAAAAAACCGTTGTTATTGGAACACTATCAGTTTTGTTAGCGCGTTTTGCATAGTACAATGCAACATATGAAACAGAAAATATCGCTCCAAATTCTGAAGAAAAAAAAAAGTTGAAGCTTTAGAACAAATACGTAAATTTACATTCTTTAAAAGCATATCTAGATAAAATCAAACGACCTACCTTTAATATAAAAAAAATTCGGATGATACAATTCAATTCTCGGGATGATACAATTCAATTCTCTATCTAAACTTGTAACATATCGCCTTGAGGTGTTCTCATACTTTTCATATTATTATTGGGCGAGTTTTGACAAAGTTATTGAGAGATTGAATCCATTCTGAAGTGCTGGCATTTGTTACATTATCGTGACAAAAAGGAATGTATTTCAAAGTACTGTGTCTCGTACAAAAAAAATTTGCATACAAAAGTTAACACACGAAAGAGCCACCAAAAAAATGTTTTAAATCGTTCGGTCCGATCTTCGGACACAAAAAAATATCAGCTTTGGTGATGATAAAAATAGGCCGACATGGAAATCATGAAGGATACATTATAATTATATACCCTGATTTTAATGGTTATGCGTTGATAAATATATATGTCATAAATAATGGGATGAATTAGACCAGTCAACCCAAAGAAGACACAAAAAAAACGTCATTACGCATTCATAGTTACATCCTGGAGTACACGTCTAATAACCACAACAGATACAAATTCAGCAGTAGATGAATCCAACACGTTTTCTTTCCTCAGCAAAATTCACCCATGGTGAGAAGAGCAGAAACATGGGCTAAACCAGTTAAGTAACGATAACATGGATTGACTAAAGACACTGATTACCTTCTTGCCGGGACATCATAATAATAATGATAATAATAATAATAACTTCCCGTTGGAATCACACCAGACTGCAACTGTCATCTAAGGCATGTCAACAACAGTAACACTCTCACTCACTACGCTCCATCCACTATATATATACACAATGACAATGAGTCAGCAAGTTAGATAAGAAGTCCAAAATGTTAACACCATTTTTTTTTTTGCATCATGAAGTCTTAAGCAGGCACGCGCGAACTAGGACAACAAATATGTTCATGACAGGTTACACACAAACAGACACAACGACAGCCAACGTTGGAAGTTCAACGATACTTCTCATCATCACAAAATTCCTTTAAGTCTACGTAGCTTTCCAAGCAAAACGCTATACTGACCTCCAAAGAGTTTGCACGTATCATCCTGGTACAAAATAAAAACCATGTTTACAAAATTAAAAAAAAAACAGCTCTGACATTCAGTATTCTCTCCACAGAAAGGCATACTCTTGAACATAAATGAAGAAAAATAAAAAGCTTTGAACGGAAAAAATAAAATCAAAATAACAAAAAACTTGGACATAACGCCTTGACACAACATAATGATCAAACGAAAAATGTGTCGGACAGAACACTGAGATCACAGCAGAGCGCGAAGAATGGAATGAATCGATTCAATGTATCCTGCATACCACGTATGCCTTCCTTCACATGCTACACACTAACTGACAGAAAAAAGGGGAGAAGAAAACGAAGGGAAAATCAGGAAAACAAGAGGAGAAGGAAAAAGTTTTGCAAACAGGAATATTTTTTCAAGGCATGAAAATCGAACATGTCACATTTCACACAGTATGTAGCTGATTGCTAAGGCTACTGAACCCATTATCAAGAACATCAATCATCTTGTTCTATGCTTACCAGCAAGTGAACTACTTTTGTGGCTTCATTGAAAGCATGATCTAGTCTACGGAAAGGAAAACAGGAATAAAATCCTTCGCTTTTCTTTTCTCAAGAGCATCTGTACATTATTCCACACAGAAAGTGCAAACAGTGTTTAAACACATTCTATCGTTCTTTTTTGTCTAGTAGACACAAAGCTTGTCTTTACATTCAAACTGGAAAACATCCAGAGTTCTTTGGCAAAAGCTGAATTCATGTGCGATTTGACTTGGGAACAAAAACTGATGATGATGAATGAGATATCAACAATTCATTCAAGGACATAAAAGAAAATATCAGTTCACAGTGGCATTCCATACAGTGTGTTCTAAACTAGATTTTCATGTCATACAAAGCAAGGTACCCACGTTCATTTTGATCATTCAGATTCGTACCTAATAGAAAGAAACCGACTTTAGTAGTAGTAGTAGTAGTAGTAGTTTAAATCATGTTTTAATTGAACTTAGTATTTAGAAAAAAATATATCAAACATGAATAGCAAAACACTGACTTGACTGGTCACTTGATATTAGTTTCCAGGCGAAAAATATAAATTTCAAACAAGAACTGACTTCATTATAAAGAGGGAAAAAAGAGATAATGAATAGTTCTGAGTTGGAACTCTGATCAACTACTTTCAGATTTTGATGATTTATCCTAAAAATAGAGCAAGAGGGCCACACGCAGAGTGTGTCTGCTTTGTTTTAAAACTTTATGCGCCTTACACTGTAATCTCTTTCAAATATTCCTACCAATGAAACACATGTTCACCTGTCTGTTTAAATTCCCGAGGTACTAGTATTGTTCACCTTACCAAAAACTGCCAACACATGCTGTTTGTCTACCTCAAAATTTGATTGCAAAAAACATCACACTGTAAACTATTTGGAGTAGATAGTACATGACACATCAACCTACTACCAAAATGGTCTCCTTTCCGATACCAAACACGTTTCTATATGACCGATAAAGAAACAGTCCATTTTAGACAATGAATTGTCGTTATTCTTCGTGCGGTTCTATAATGACCGAAAGAGTGATGAAGGTAAACCAGTACAAAGATGAACGAATGCATAAGGATGGATGACCACCAGGACATCAGAAAACAAGTCAGCAGCTAAGACCACTTAAGGACAAGACAAGAGGGGTCTCTTGACTTCTCGGGTAACAGTTCATTTCCATGACAAGACTCGTGCCTTACAAAAAACTATATCAAAACCAAGTGAGATTAAAAACATCTGATGAAAAGAAAGAACAGAAAACAAACAAACCAAAAAGATGTAGAAAGAAAAAAAGGACAAACATGAAACTATGAAAGCTCACCAAAACTCGAAACACATACTGACATAAAGGACTGGATATACACAAAAAAACCCAGGCCAAATGAAGGAATTAAAGCTAAAATCCCAAATACAAACGAATGACAATGACCCAAAAACACACTGCACTTTTCTGTAGTGTGCAATAAGGTGACATAGGTGAATGAGGAGGTGTTTAGGCTTGCCACCACACCATGTCCTCCAGTACAGTTTAAGTGGCGGATTTTCAGCCTGTGTTCCACAATTCCGCACAGAGGTTAGAGTCCTTGTTCTCTTGTTCATATCTGTTAGTTCAATGATAAGTGTAGTATGACTTTCAAGCGAGCGCCCAGTCAGTTTTCAGGAGTTAAAAGACCCTGAAAATTCTCCGTTAAGACACTGACAACAGTTACTGTAATTTAGAGATTCAAAAATCAATCATATAAATCGATAACAATCTAGCAATTCAATCATCAATCAATCAAATCAATCAATCAATCATCAATCAATCTCTATACTTATAGCTGTACCGACACGGAGATACAAACTCAAAATCTTGTAACAACACGCAGCAATGACAATCGTAGTAACATTGTTTGAATGCTTTAGCCAATGTTAGAGTCAAATTTTCTAAATCGGGCCAATTTGTGAAGAAATACGTTTGTTACGTGCTATAGTGTATTTAACAAAAACAGCAGCAAATTTTGATGAGGATCTTGCTTTCAATTTTTTGCTTGTATTTACAAAATCTCATGACCCAAATTCACAATTCAAAAAGAAAAGGCCACTGTTTGGAGAGCATATACACACAGGCCATTAACAAAACTCAGACATTTCCATCTTGCTTCTTGAACTAGTACAGAGTGCGAGCATACAAAGTTAGCAATCTTACGAACAAGGACTCGCTCGACTGTATCGAAATAATGGAAACACAGGCTTCAACCTCAAGTGTTGACCTTTTTCTCATGGGGCAGGGAAAAATCTGTAGACATATCACTGATAATTATGTCCATTTTTGACAAAATATTGATTATCAAACAGCGTCATATGTTGGTCAACTTATCGTTACACACTCTCCCTCAAACCATCCAGCCACACGCAGTAAAGATATGAATGATGATAATAATTATCATGACATCGACATTGCCATCAAGTCTCCTTAATTATTGGAGATGTACAAGTTGGAATAATAGTTTACCACCAGCACCCATTTTACATCATTATTATGCTCATTTTGATTTCTATAGAAAATGATGGACGATGAGAGAAAATATCTGCTTTTCTGAAGAACCAACCATTACTAATCGTTATGAACAAACAGGCAGACAGAAATAACTCACGTTCATGACAATAATATACCTGGTGTTGGTTTTTCTTTTTTTAAATAAAACATTCGCTCATGATATTGCTGGTGGGGGTTTTTCTTTAAAGAAATAAGACATTCGCTTATAATATTTCAGGTGGGATTTGTTTTGGTTACTTTTAAGAATAAGACATTATTAAATTTTTGTTCTGGCATTTACTGATTCAAGATCATAAAAACACACGGCAAGAAGAACTGTAGCGTGTTACAACAATCCTTTAAAACTTATTCCTTGCATCCATTGAAACAACATAATGATGGCTGTTGCCAGAATGGTAATTAACAGACTGATGGATGCTGTTGCTGATGCTGCTACACACAACAGCACCAACACCAACACCACACCCAGCCACCCACACTACACTTACACTACCCTACACCTCGGTCTTGTTGTGGCTGAAGGAATGAGCCGTGTGCACCTTGCTATCCCCACCACCATTCGCCACAACGGTGATGGTCTGGGTAGGGGAGGGGGGAGGGGTCTGCCTCTTCCTCTTCCTCCTCACCAAGAAGACGAGCAGGACGACGCAGAGGAGAGCGAAGACGACGACGGCGATGACGATGGGGATGAGGGGGATGTGGGCGGAGGAGGGGGTGTTGAGGTTGGTGCCGATGCTGACGTCCACCGTCCTGCTGCACGGCAAAGTCCAGCTGTACGCGCGCGATGTTGGTGCCCTTCCCCCCCTTCCCCACCCCCTCCACGTCCTCCTGCTCCCTCCTCACCCGGCTCAGGGCCTGGGGTGGGGTGTTGGGGTTGTGGGGTTGTGGGGGGTTGATGAGGGCATGGTGGAGGGTGATGTCGTCCACGCTCCGTTTTCCGATGCCGCGACCGGCGTTGGCTGCAGAGCGGACGGTGTAGATGGCGTGTAGGAACCACTGTTCCCTGAGTCCACCTGTACACCGCACAATCATCCTCACCATAGACAGATGTGGGGACACAAAGTATGGCCCAGGCTTAAAGCTCAGTCAATCATGATGTGGGCACATTGCTGGGGACTGCACTAAATGTTGTTACGCTTTTGAAATATTCGGATTCGGATGAGACTATAAACCGAGGTCCCGTGTGCGAACGCACGCAGAACATCCTGCGCACACGTTAAAATCCCGTTCCGCCTTTCGGAAGAGCAGGCCATCGTGTGCCGGTAGGAGCGGATGGCAAAATTTATTTAAAAAAAAACCCGGCATCCACACAGGTATCCTGTTTAGACACCATCCCTGAGGGGAAAAAAAAGTAATGGGTAGGCGCTGCACTTGTGGCGACGCACTCTCCCCGGGGAGAGCAGCCCGAATTTCACGCAGAGAAATCTGCTGTGACATAAAGTGGTATAGAATACAAATAAAATATAAAATAAAATATGTGGAGATTATGACCACCACAATGACCATTACCACAACCAACCAACCAACACCCAACCAACCAACCAACAGCCAACCATAACCAACACCAACCGACCATCACACAAAACCACCAACGACCATACCACAAACCACGACAACATCAAAAACTCTTCGTCTCTAAACTGACAGGGTACAGACACAATGACACCACTACGAACCATCCCCACCACCACCCACCAACACGATATCCCCACCACCACCACAACAACACAGCTTGCAGTCTATGCAAAGCTATCCGCCCCTAAGCTGGTAGGTTACAGGCCATCATCACTACCAACACAAAGCCAAAACAACAGCTTAGCAGTCCATGAAAAAACTGTTCGTCTCGAAATTATACAGGGTACAGAGATTACGACCACCACTACGGCCCAAACCATCACCATCACCACCACCAACCACCACCAACCCACCCACCACCACCACCACCACCAACCACCACCACCACCACCAACCACCAACCACACCACCACCACCACCACCAACCACCACCACCACCACCACCCACCACCACCACCACCACCAACCACCCACCACTACCACCACCACCACCACCACCAACCACCACCACCACCACCAACCACAACCAACCACCACACCACCAACCACCAACCAACCACCACCACCACCACCATCAGCAGGAGGAGGAGGAGGGAGGAGGAGGAGGAGGGAGGAGTGGACTGACCTGGAAGAGAGGCCTGCAGTCCATGGAGAAAGCCATCAGCCCCGGGCTGGGTGAGCAGGGTGACGGCACTGGGGTCATCACTGGCCAGCAGCGCCTGGAAAGACACGTCCTGGAAATTCTCCACCTCCGTGAAGGGCGCTCCCTTGTCCTGTGGATGGGGAAACACACACACACAGGCGCACACAGACACAGGCACACATGCATACACACACAGACACATACACACACACAGACACACACACATTATGTAGACGCAAGTGCTGACACACATACATACATATTTTAGACATGTAAAGTGCAGACATACATACATATGCCAGGGAGAACGCTCGAGCTGAGGCACATACTTACAGGTGAACGGTTAGATGTGTGCGTGTGTGGGTGTGCGTGTGTACATTTTTGTGTGTTGTGTGATATCTTCAGTTTCACGTCTATTCACATCAAAAGACTTTAGACCAGTTTACAGACACGATATCAAAAAAATGTGTGTGTGTGTGCGCACGCGCAGACCAGACACGTGCATGCGCACATATACACACCTTGAACACGCACACACACACGCCCACACATACACTAAACACACACACACACACACACATATACACGCACGCACACACATCTACCAAAACCACCATCCCCAACTACCCCTAAAGATTAAATACACACACGCACGCACGCACGCACGCACAGCACCACCACGCACACACACACACGTACACCCACCCACCCTGCCCCCCCCCCCCCCACACAAATAGACCCACACCGACCCCCCCTACCCCCCCACACCAACCCCACCCCCACACCCCACCCACACCCACCCACCCCCTCCCCCCTACCCCCAACCCCCCAACCCCCCAACCCCCCTCCCACCACCCC
>CM060326.1:7841512-7844012 GCA_030674155.1 Stramonita haemastoma | reverse complement strand
GCGGAACAGGATACAGCCAGCCAGCCAGCTCAGCCAAACCAAACAAACAGAGAGACAAACTGCCTATGTTTATTCTCTCTCTGTCTGTGTCTCTCTCTCTCTCTCTGTCTGTCTGTCTGTCTGTCTGTCTGTCTGTCTGTCTGTCTGTCTGTCTGTCTGTCTGTCTGTCTGTCTGTCTGTCTGTCTCTCTCTCTCTCTCTCTCTCTCTCTCTCTTTCTCTCTCCCCTGACATAGATAAATTAGCAACAAGGTAACAAAGAAAGAAAAGAATAAACCGAAATGATTGATATTATAATTTGAACTGATAGAAAACATTTTTTAAAAAATCACTTGGGGTTGTTAGTCTTCTAGCGCGGGCCGGACTTTGTTTCTGGTTCTTTCTTTGATTGGCTCGTTGGTTGGTTTGGTTTTTGTTTATTTGTACTTTTTGTTTTATTCTGAGTCATTCTCCCCTCCCCTCCCCCCAGATGCAAGGGGCCTGCAAGTATAATTCCCTTGTAAGGATTTTTCCTCCGGAATTAACATCAGTGCCGACTTAGTTAACATCAGTGCCGACTTTACCCCCGCCCCCCCACGAAAGTCCTTCGGATGAGACTATAAAGCGAGGTCCTGTGTGTGAACGCACGCACATCTTGCGCACACGTTAAAATCCTGTGTCGCCTTTTGCAGAAGAGTAGGCCATTGTGTGCCGGTAGGAATGGATGACAAAATTTACGAGACTGCATGCACACGGAGAATGAATGTACAAAGCTAGTAAATGCTTATTTAGCTATCCTCGAAAGAAAAAAAAATTTAAAAAAACTTAATAAAGGACTAGTTAGAAGTTATCAAAGAATGATTCTTTTCTCCTATGTAAAAAAAAAACCGCCAAAAACTACCCCAACAAAAACAAAAACAAGCTGTATTCTGAAAGAACACATGCATCAGAACATGTAGGATTACTTTCCATGATTTCACGTTCAAAAACCGTTCCAGATTTTCCTTTTGACCCTTATTAATTTTTTGAGACTGTCATTCATTAGAAAAAGCAAGCGAAGGGAAATAACTATCACTCCAGTTCTTCATACAAAGTTCTTTCCCTTACTCAGCTGACGGCAGCAACGTTGTCATGCATGTGGGTTTGTCGTTTTGTTTTAAATCGCAGGATGTTTATTTTCCTACACGTTTTTGTTTATGTGTTTCCTTGTTTGTATGTTTGTTTGTTGTGGGCTTTTATATATGACAAGTCATTTTGTAGCTCAACTCTTCAATTTTTTTTCTTTTGTTCAAAAACGATGTAAAGGGGGGGGAGGGGGATTTCGAAAATTCAAAATGTTTTAAATACTTCAACCAGTTATCAAAGAAACTATGAAAACAAACCCTCTCCCTTTTACCATTAAACTCCATTTTTTTTTCTGTGCCCCCTAATTCTCCAAGCTATATACAAGTAGAAAGGAACAGTTGTGCGCATGTGCTCCCTCTCCCCCTTGCCCACCCCAAAAACACCCCACCTACCCACCCCAACACACACACACACTACCAAAACAACCCCCCTAACATCTCTTCTTTAACCACGGAATCACAAACAATACCAACCCTTCCCCTACTACAACACACACCCCTCCCCTCTCCCACAACCCACCCATCTCTCTCTCTCTCTATCTCTCTCTCCTCTCTCTCCCTCTCTCTCCCTCCCCCTCCCCCCTCTCTCCCTCCCCCTCCCCCCCTCTCTCTCCCCTCCCCCTCTCTCTCCCCCCCTCCTCCCCCCCTCTCTCCCTCTCTCTCCCACCCTCTCCCCCCCCACCCCTCTCTCTCTCTCCCTCCCTCTCCCACCCCAAAAATCTCACCTGTCCATCCGTGTTGATTTCTCCGCCACAGTCGGTGATGAGTTCCGACATGTCGTAGTAGCTGACGAACTCCCAGAGGCAGGACTCCAGGTCCAGGTTTCGGTAGAACCTCAGCGTGGAGTTGGTCCTCAGCCGGGCACTGAACTGGTAGGGTTCCACCTCCCCGATGATGTTGGGGTTCTTCGTCTGGTTCGTTAGGAACCCGAATCCTGTTTTCACCTGTTTAGGGGAGAGTAGGGGGAAGTGGTGGAGTGAATGATTGCACGAACGAATGAATGAATCAATCAATCGATCAATCAATCAACCAATCAAGGAATGAATCGAGGAATGACGGAACGAATGATTACTGCTGTTAATACCAACGAGAATACAGACTGACAATAAAGTAATAAATACATAATGACGATAATGATCTTTATAGAAAAAAAAACCAAACAAGCAAAGGGAAGCAACCAGCTCTCTGGAACGACGCAATGAAGGAATGAGAGACTACTACTGCTAATAACAAGAATTCTGACAATATAGGTAATACTTAATGATAGTGATTATTATTGGGGAAAAAACCCCCACAAACAAACAAAAAACCCAAAGGGAAGTAACCAGCCCTCTGGAATGAATAAATGAATGAGTGAATGAATGACTCAAGGAATGACGGAATGAAGGAATGAATGACC
>CM060326.1:7829012-7834012 GCA_030674155.1 Stramonita haemastoma | reverse complement strand
CAACGCGAAAGAATGAAAACAGTGAGAAGAATGAGAAGACGTTGTTGTTGTGGTGGTTGCTGTTGTTGTTGTTGTTGTTGTTGTTGTTGTTGTTGTTGATGATGATGATGATGATGATGATGATGATGATGATGATGATGATGATGATGATGATGACGACGACATTGATGGCGATTATGATGATGACGACAACTACAACAACGACTAGGATGATGATGAATAACGAAGAAAAGAAGACGAGGATGAGAAGAAGTGAAAGAAAATAGAAAAGAGGAAAATAATATTATGAAAAAAAAAACATGACAAGGGTCAACATAAACAATATCAACAACAATGTCAACACCAACAGCCACCCCTAACAATCGAACAAACAAAGGAACAAATTACCTCTACTCTACCTCCCACCCCACCCCATCCCCACACTCTACCTTCTACCAACCCCCCACCCCCTGAACCCTCTCCACCTTAACCCCCCCCCCCCCACACACACACCACAACCACAACCACCAACCACCACAACCCACCTTCCAACACCCACCCACACACCCACAACTCACCCCACCCCTTGAAGAAAGAAACCCCCTAACCAACGAAGCAGCCGTGGGATCCTTACCGTGACACAAACGAGGGGGTATCCCTGCACAGGGTTCTGGTCAGCCTCGTCCTCTGAGCCGTCATAGTCTCTGAGGGACAGCACCACTGGCCTGGTGGGGAAGGTCACGTCTGCTACCTCGGTCCTCTCCTCGATAAACACGATGGCTTTGGACCTCTGTAAAACCACCCCCAACACATAAGGACCAACATTATGTAGGTGTATTGTTGTGAAGGAGGTGGAGGAGAAGGTAGGAGGAAAGGTGATGAGGAGGGTGGAGGAGGAGGTGGAGGAGGAGGGTGGAGGATGAGGAGGTGGAGGAGGAGGAGGAGTGGAGGAGAGGAGGGAGGAGGAGGAGGAGGAGGAGGGAGGAGGAGTAGGAGGAGGAGGAGGAGAGGAGAGGAGGAAGAGGAGGAGGTGAGGAGGAGGGGATGGAGGAGGAAGGGAGGTGGAGAGGAAGCAGGGATGTGGGAGGAGGAGGAGGAAAACAAGATTTGTGGGTGTCTTCATACTGTGATGGTGCGTGCTGATGTTCAGAACCTGTGCCGTGCTGTATATATCTTTGATATCATTTTTACATGGTTATTTGTTTTATATATAGCTTGTAACCCACCAGAATTTCTTTGTTTTAGAGATAATAAAGTATTTTTAATTTGAATTTGAATTGAATTGAATTGCAGATACGTTGTAAAGGACGAGGGATAAGAGGACGGGGGAAAGAGGAGGAGGAAGAGGAGAAGAGGAAAGGGGAGAAAAGAGTGTGGACATGGAAAAACGGAAACTCAAGACTATTGTCATAATCTTCAGTGAGGAAGAGGGGAAAGAAGAATTGCGAAGAAGAAGAAGAATGCGAAGAAGAAGAAGAATTGCGAAGAAGAAGAAGAAGAAGAAGAAGAAGAAGAAGAAGAAGAAGAAGAAGAAGAAGAAGAAGAAGAAGAAGAAGAAGAAGAGTTGCAAAGAATAATTTGAAGAATAAGGATGCAAAGAAGAAGAATTTGAAGAAGAAGAAGAAGAAGAAGAAGAAGAAGAAGAAGAAGAAGAAGAAGAAGAAGAAGAAGAAAGAAGAATTGAAGAAGAAGAAGAAGAAGAAGAAGAATTTGAAGAATTTGAAGAAGAAGAAGAATTTGAAGAAGGAGAAGAAGAAGAAGAAGAATTTGAAGAAGAAGAAGAAGAATCAGATGCAGAAGCAGAGTGATGAGCACTGACCTTGACCTGGGCTGTACCGCTGCGGTGTTTGAGGTGCACAGTGAACACCTCCCTCATCTCCTTCACCTTGTCAAACAGGATCTCTATCTCCACCTCCTGCCTCGACACGTTCACCCCGAACACCACCTCTGTCAGACACATCATCACCATCGTCATTATGCTTATCACCATTATCATCATCATGATCATCATAATGATCATCATCAACATCATCATCATCATCGCCATGACGTCAAAACATGTTCAGATCATTACCAGCAAAGATGCAGAGATGATCGTTTTACACCATAATGCTCCTCAAGTTCACCTCCATCCCACACTTTTTTTTGGAATATTTTTTTTTTAATTTCTGTCTGTTTCTCTCGTCTGTCTCTGTCTGTCTGTCTGTCTGTCTGTCTGTCTGTTCTGTCTGTCTGTCTGTCTGTCTGTCTGTCTGTCTGTCTCTCTCTCTCTCTCTCTCAACCATCTACAAATTAAAAAAAATCCCCCCCCCAATAAAAAAAGTTTCACCACCACTTACCCAAACCAACACAAACTACCCCCCCCCCAAATAAAAAACAAACAAAACAACCACATCCTCTTCCCCCCCCACACTCCCCCCCCCCACACGCCCCCACCACCCTCAACCTTCTCATCCCCTTCACTCCCTCTCTCTCCCTCTCCTCCCTCCTCCCTCCATGCAAAATCAGAACAGACCTTTGAAGAAGCCGTTGTAGTCTTTGCCGGCGTCAGCAGAGCCGTCCTTGGTGTTGAAGGTGACCACGGCCGTCTCGCTGAGGTCTCCCTCCCTCAGGATGGGCACCTTCAGCACCGTGCTCTCCTCCTTGAACATGGGCTCCCGGATCGTGTACTTGTCGTCTGACAGCTTGATGATGGGCTCTGGGGGAGAAAGAATAAAACACACCACAGGTAAGGCTGGTACTGCAGGCTAGCTAGGTTTTTCTGGGGATGTTGATTGATTTATTAATGTATTTATTTATTTATTTATTCATCCATTTACTGTTTTATATCGAGATGATAGTGATAGAGAGAGAGACTCTCTCCATCTGTATCACAGATACACACCACACACACACACACACACACACACACACACACACACACACACACACACACACACACACACACACACACACACAATGAAAGAGACACCCACAAAGACACACACACGCGCACACACGCATCTCTCTCTCTCTCCATCTGTGTGTGTGTCTCTCTCACACACACACATACACACACACGCACACACACACACACACACACACACACTCTCTCTCTCTCTCTCTCCCTCCCTCTCCTATCTTCTCTCTCTTCTTGTCTGTCTGTCTGTCTGTCTGTCTGTCTCTCACACAGAAAGAGACACAGACACAGATACAGACACTCTCCCTCTCTGTCTCTCTCTCTATCTGTCTTCTCTCTCTCTGTCTCTCTCATCACACACACACACCACTATCACCACCACAAGAACACCACCACCACCACACACACACACACACACCACCCACCACCACCACCCACCACCCCACCACCCAACATCACCCACCCACCCACCACCACAACAACCCCTCCCATCCCACCCCACACCCCCCTCACCCCACCACAACCACCCCTCCCCACACCCCACACCCCCACCCAACCCAATTACCACAACACACAAAAAACTTCAAAACCAAACCAAACCCAAACCAACCACAAAAATGACGTCATCATCCCAAAACTTACTGTCTCCGTTATCCTTGATGACGACACGGGTGACGTTACGCATGCCGATGACGGCAGAGCGGAGGGTGGTGCTGTCAGGGGTACCTAGCATCAGGCGGAACACCTCGTCCTCCTCGTAGCGAGTGTCGTTGATGATGCCCACCTCACACACTTTTTCGTAGTCGCCTGTGTACAGAAAGCCAGTGAAGGAGATGCAGTTTTTTAGCTGAGGGAGTTTAAGTGAAGTTAATGGATGATTTGGGAAAGAGTTGTGGTGTTGTGGTGGTGGTTTGTGGTGGTGGTGGTGGTGGTGAGGAGGAGGAGGAAGATGAAAACAATGACAACGATACGTCTCTATGTCTGTCTGTCTCTCTCTCTCTCTGTGCCGTTTGTATATAGACTTTCCCAACACACATTCACACACAGATATATGTATATATATATATATATATATATATATATATATATATATATATATATATATATATATATATATATATATAATCTTCCATTTGCATCATTATGGTCCCTACAAAGGACAAGGTTGAAGTTTTAAACATTCTGTAAAGTACATAAAATGATGCTTCTCCACAACCTCTTAAAATAAAGGTCATCGTCATCATCATCATCATCATCATCATCATCATCATCATCATCATCATCATCATCATCATCATCATCATCATCATCATCTCTGTCTGTCAGTCTGTCTTTCTGTCTGTCTCTGTCTTTCTCTCTCCCCCTTCCACTCTCTCCCCTCTGTTTTCTTCCTGCTAATTTGATATGTTTACATAGTGCAGAAAGCTCAGACTTGTTTGTTGTTCAACCTTACTGCCTGTCCGTCTGTCTGTCTGTATCTGTCTGTCTGTCTGTCTGTCTATCTGCATCTGTCTGTCTGTCTATATGTCTGTCTGTCTGTCTTTCTGTTTGTTCACCTGTCCGGCGCGGTGAGGGAATTCGATAAACAGTGTAGAAGGTTGTTTTGTCTCCAGCATCGAAACAAGATACTTATGTCTGTTAAAATGATGTGGAGGTAGAGAGAGAGGGAGAGAAGGGGTAGAAGGGGAAGGGGAGCGAGGGAGGGTGGAGGGAGGGAGGGAGGGAGGAAGAGAGAGACAGAGACAAGAGGAGAGAGAGAGAGAGACAGAGAGAGAGAGAGAGACAGAGAGAGAGAGAGAGACAGAGAGAGAGAGAGACAGAGAGAGAGAGAGACAGAGAGAGAGAGAGACAGAGAGAGAGAATAAGCGCGGAAAACGAAAACAGAAGAAAGGTAATAGTAACACACTCACACACAGGTATGTGCGTACGTGCACACATACAGACATACTTACATACAGACAGACAGTCAGAGGCAGACAGATAGACAAACAGACAGAGGACATACGTCAGACGGACAGACAGAGAAACCGAGAAGTTTGTAACAATAAGCTCTCTCTGTCTCTGTCTGTCTCTCTCATACACTCACACTCTCTGTCTCTCTCTCTCTCCCTGGCACCCACAC
>CM060326.1:7816512-7824012 GCA_030674155.1 Stramonita haemastoma | reverse complement strand
TTATTATTATTATTATTTTATTATTATTTATTATTATTATTATTTTTGTTATTGTTATTATTTATTATTATTCATTATTATTATATATTGCTGTTGTTATCATTATCATTCAAATTTGATTATTATTACTATATTATTATTATCATTGTTGTGTTGTTGTTGTATTATTATATTATTATTATTATTGTTGTTATGCTGTATATTATTATTGCTATTATTATTGGTTTTATTGTGTTATTATTGCTGTTATCACTTCATGTCTACTTCTGTCTTTCCATCATCAGTGTCAGCATCATTCATTTTCGTACCTTTTTCTTCTCCTTCATAATATTATCATGTGTGTGTGTGTGTGTGTGTGTGTGTGTGTGGGTGTGTGTGTGTGTGTGTGTGTGTGTTTGTGTTGTGTGTGTGTGTGTGTTGTGTGTGTGTGTGTGTGTGGTGAGCTGTGTGTTGTGTGCCGCACGTGCGTGCGTGCGTGTGTATGTTGTGATGTTGTTGTGTGCTGTATGCTGTGTTATGATGTTCGCGGCGCGTGTGTGTGCGAGCGTATGTGTGTTCTGTGATGTGGTCGCGTGGCAGGTGTGTGGTGTGTATGTGTGGTGTTATGTTATTATTTCATATATTGTATGCATGCCTTGTCAGCGAGCGACATACGTGCTTTTCATGGTCCATGGTGCGTGTGATTGTGTATTTTCTGTGCAAGTGTGTGTGAGGATTAGTGTGTGTGTGGTGTTGCATGTGTGTGTGTGTCATGTGTGTGTGTGTTGTGTTGTGTTGTGTGTGTGTGTGTGTGTGTGTGTGTGTGTGTGTGTGTGTGTGTGTGTCGCATGCGTGTGTGTGTGTGTGAACTGAGCAATCTCACGCACCTACACTTGCCCACATGCCTAGGTAAATATGTATGTATGTATATACAGATATGCCAGGCACGCAGATTGCCAAACAGATGAAAAGACAGAGCACAGCACGCAGAAATAGAAAACATCAGGCCGGCAACAGACCATAATTACACAACGAATGGAACTAATCAACTGGGGAGAAGCAAAATGAAGGGAGAGGGAGAGAGAGAGAGAGAGGAGGGGGGGGGGGGAGACAGACAGACAGACAGAAAAACAGACAGCAAATACATGTGAGAGAGACAGAGAGACAGAGAGACAGAGAGACGAGAGAGAGAGAGAGAGAGAGAGAAGAGAGAGAGAGAGAAGAGAAGAGAAGAGACGAGAGAGAGAAGAGGAGAGAGAGACAGAGAGAGAGAGGAGAGAGAGAGAGAGAGAGAGAGAGAGAGAGAGGAGAGAGAGAGAGGAGAGAGAGAGAGAGAGAGAGAGAGAGAGAGAGAGAGAGAGAGAGAGAGAGAGAGAGACAGACGAGAGAAGAGAGACAGACAGACAGACAGACAGACAGACAGACAGACAGACAGACAGATAGCAGCAGACAGCATATAAAGAGAAAGAGATACAGAACAGAGACATATATTATTATATCTATTATCTATTTTTATAATATGCATGTATATATGGAGAGGGACAGACAAGACAGACAGAAGACAAAATTTACAGACAGCTAGATAGATAACAGACACACAGACAGAGAGAAAAGTGGCTGATGTTTTGTTGTGAATTCCCAGGGCTTTCCCACTGAGCCCAGAGCTGTCTAGTCTCCACTCTGAATAGGACCCGGCCAAAACCAAAGCCAAAGCCAAAGCCAGAGGCAAAGCCAAAGCCAAAGGCAGAGGCAGAGGCAGAACCAGAGCAGACAAATCCCTGCCCCTCCGATGCCAAGTCTGGAACCGGCAAACTCCTAACCAGGGGGTGGGGTGGGAGTGGGGTGGGGTCGTTCACAGAGCACCAGCAGCAGAATCACTGGTGTAAACCAAGGTGTACTTTTGTTGTTGTTTTTTTTTTAAATTGAGAAATTTGTTAATCGTTTTTGTTGTTGTTTTTGTTGTCGTTTGAGAAAGGTCGATTCACTCTTTCTTTTTGGAAAAAACAACAACACCACGAACAAAAAAAAATTCACCACCACTAGAACAGACACACACATGCACGCACAGCACGCACACGCACACAGCACACTCACACACACACACACACACAACACATCCGCGCACGCACATAACGACACGGTCGTGGCGAAACACACACAACACACCACACACACAGCGACGTCGCACGCACAACGCATACACACACCCACATTCAATCGTCGCACACCAGACACAACCACGACGACACACAACACATCAGCATACAAAACGTCCACCACCAAACAAAAGCTGGCAGGCAGGCAGGCAGGCAGACAGATAGAGCAAGGTCTCCATCGCCAGCACGAATAGAAGCAGAAAACGAGTCTTGCCACTAACTACTATACCATGAGGCTGCCCTATCTAATTACAAGTGCAGAGGATGAGCATGAGACAGAGACAGACTTGAGAGAGAGAGAGACAGAGACAGAGAGAGGAGAGTAGAAGCAGAAGCAGATAGACAGACGACGAGAAGACAGAGAGAGAGATGAGAGAGAGAAGAGAGAGAGAGGGAGAGGACGAAGAAGAGAGGTAGACGAGAGAGAGAGAAGGACGAGAAGACAGAGACAGACAGACAGACAGACAGGACAGAAGAGAGAGACAGACAGACAGACCAAGACAGACAGACAGAGACAGACACAGAGACAGAAGACAGAGACAAAACAGAGACAGAGAAAGACAGAAAACAGAAACAGAAAGAGAGAAGAACAGACACAGAAACAGAGAGACAGCGAGAGAGTTGAAGGGAGGAAGCAAGGCATGAAGAAGAAACGCTACCAACTGTCTACACCATCCATCAATACAAAACAACTTTACCTTCACCGCACTGACACCCAATCCCCCCTGGCTTTCTGTTTTGCCTAGCGCTGTGTGCGCAGTGTGTATACACGCATGCATGCGCGACGTGCCGGCGCTCATGCCCACGTGCGCGCACACAGACACACAGAGCATATTATGCAGAGGACATAGCTCCACCCGCACACACCACACACATCTCTCTCTCTCTCTTTTCTCTCTCTCTCTCTCTCTCTCTCTCTCTCTCTCTCTCTCTCTCTCTCTCTCTCTCTCTCTCTCTCTCTCTCCTCTTTCTCTCTCTCACTCTCTCTCTCTTCTCTCTCTCTCTCTCTCTCTTCTCTCTCTTCCTATCTCTCTCTCTCTCACACACACACACAAACAAAACTTTTTTCCCTTTCTTTTGAGTAAAACTTGTTTGTGTGTTTTCCTTCTCTCTCTCTCTCTCTCTCTCTCTCTCTCTCTCTCTCTCTCTCTCTCTCTCTCTCTCTCTCTCTCTCTCTCTCTCTCTCTCTCTCTCTCTCTCCCCCTCTCTCTCCCTCTTTCTTTCTCTACCCACCCCCCAAAAAAAAAAGTGAATGTGGTTAAACCACCGATCTCAAGTATTTCCCACTCTCTAACCTCTCCATAGCATTCTATTCTATTCACAGGGCTGTGGGTATGTGCTCTGATGCACTTGGCTGCACTGTGCAGACACCGTTAGGGTCATAGCTATAATATGAGACTGGAGGGTGGGGTGGGGGTGGTAAGGGGAGGGGGGGGGGGGGGCGGGCGTAAGAGGTTTGAGCTGAAGAGACAGGTGAACTCTGAAAGAAGAGAGAGAGAGAGAGAGAGAGAGGAGAGAGAGAGAGAGAGAGAGAGAGAGAGAGGAGAGAGAGAGAGAGAGAGAGAGAGAGAGAGAGAGGGGGGGGGGAGGAGAAAAGAAGAGAGAGCAGGAGAGACAGAGAGAGGGTGAGGAGAGAGAGAAATGAGAGTAATAGATATAGTAGATAGAAGAAAATAGATTAGTAGAAGAGAGAGAGGAGGAATTGAGAAAGGGGAGAGTGAGAGGAGAGGAGAGAGGAGAGAGAGAGAGAGAGAGAGGGATGAGAGAGAGGAGAGTGAGAGAAGAGAGAGAGGAGAGAGAAGAAGAGAGGGAAAGAGGAGAGACGAAAGAAGGGGGAGAAGGAAGGACAGAAAGAAAGAAAGAAAAGAAAAAGAAAGAAGAAGAAAAGAAAAAAAAAGAAGAGAGAGAGAGAGGAGAGAGACGAGACGAGAGAGAGACAGACAGACAGACAGACAGACAGACAGAGAGACAGAAGAGAGGTAAGGTCAGCTGGGTCAAATAAGAAATAAGATAAGCTTTCGTGTTTTTTTGTTTTTTTATTCTTTTTTTCAGTAAAATTATTTTTGTTAGTGTTGTAAAAAGGTTTTAACGTGTTTTTTGCAGGATTATCTATTTATCTTTCGCCTGGTTCTTGGAGCGTGGTAAGTGCGGTAACTCTATTCTCAAATCTGATAAAGACACACAACTCCCGTCATTTTTCTTTGAAGAAGAAAAAAAACAAAACAAAACAACAAAAAACAACAAACTTACGAGACAAACAACACGTGCGCGAATTCAAGAAAAACAAACAGAATACTAAAAGGTCGACTCTAAGTGTATCTATCGCTCTCTATTACAGTGTTTTATAGAATACGCCGCATTGTTATCAACTGCACCGAATTAAAGCTACTCAGTAATGCCTCTTTAGATATCAAGTAATCAGATGCATTGCAGCCGTGTTACAGATGGTTTTTCCATTGTATATCAAAATTCCATCTTTCGTAATTTCAAAAACAGTCCTCGCCTTCATAAATGCCCCTCTGTTTCTATTCACGATTCGTCTACGTGTGTCGCTTGAAACTCTCCTTATAATGGGTTGGAGATTTTTTTTTTGCATGAAGAATTTCAGAAGAAACGTGGGATTTTTTAAACATACGTATTTGAGATACATTATAAGTGCATATGTGACGGTCCACCACGAAAAGAGTCGCTTAGCACATTACCAATTTTGCGCAAGAAAACCATTAAGGCAGATGGGGATCAAGTTGTCAATTTTGAGATTTTGATCGATTATTAAACTATATCTGTTTATCTACTTTAAAATGAAATATATCAAGGCATAAGTTTGATTCCTTTCGCTTTTAAATGTGTTTTGAAAATACACAAGCCTCATTCTGACAACCTGTAACGAAAATAAACTTGCCCGTTTCTCATTTTGTCACTTTCTGCAGTCTATCATTTTAATTTTTAATAACTTTGCACAGAATTATCTGATTTTCAATCTGTTTTTTGTATTGGGTAAACCCTTTGATTGCAGATTAATAACATGTCAATGGCTAAAAATTGACTCTGGTGCAATGCGACTCCTTATGTGGTTGGAGCGTCACATTTACGTAGGGGAATGAAGTGGCAAGGGGTATCTAAAAAGGGTAGGGGGTGTTGTGACGACGTTGCTATCTCAGTTTATGTATGCCTACACGAATGTGATGTATGAAATGAAGATATAGACTTGTTCAAAAGAGAGGCTAAAATAAGATAAAAACTTTTAAAGGAAAAGAATAAGGGGGGTCATAAAATTTTCAAGCAGAGAGAGAGAGAGAGAGAGAGGAGAAGAGGAAGGAGAGAGAGAGAGAGAGAGAGAGAGAGAGAGAGAGACAGACAGACAGACAGACAGACAGACAGAGACAGAAGAAACACACACACACACACACACACCACACACACACAACACACACACACCAACAAAACAACCCCCCCCACACACACACACACACAAACACCCCCACACCACCACCCCCAATCCCCCCCCCTACACCCCACCACCCTACACCACCCCCACCAACCCCCCAACCCCCCCACACACACCCTCCCCCAACCACCCCCCCCCACACCCCCCAATCCCCCCCTCCCACCCCCCCCCCCCCCCCACACACACACACCACCACACTAATAAAAGCTGACTAACAGACTCACCTGGGTTGAAGAGAATCAGAGAAGCATTGGTGTCGGGTCTCTCCTTGTAGTCTGGCCTACCCGCGCTGTGTCCTGTCGGGTGTAGCATCTCACTGGGACTGCTGGCTCACGTCCCCTGTCCTCACCACCCCACCCTCACCACCCCCTCCTCTCCCTCACCTCCATCCTCTCCTCCTTCAGCTCCATGCTGGGCACTGGAATGGTGAGGATGGTGAGATGATGAGTGGAATGATGAAGGGATGGATGAATTGTTGACGAATTGTTGATGAATAAGTTTTGATGAGTTGAGAGATACAGGGTGGGTTAAGTTTGTGTGTAGGTGAGTGTAGGTGTGTAGGTGTGTGTGTTTTTTTGTTTTGTGTGTGTGTGTGTGTGTGTGTGTGTGTGTGTATGTGTTGTGTGTGTGTGTGTGTGTGTGTGTGTGTGTGTGTGTGTGTTTTTGTGTGTGTGTGTTGTGTGTGTTGTGTGTGGTGTGTGTGTGTGTGTGTGTGTGTGGTCCGTGTGTATGTGTGTCTGTGTGTCAGTGTGTCAGTGGTGTGTGAGGGAGACAGAGGGATGAAATATATATATATAATGTATATGAATATATATACATTATATATAAAGGGAAAGAGAACGAAAGAGAGTGAGAGAGACAGACAGAGACAGACAGACTGACAGACAGACAGACAAACAGACACAGAAGACAAACAAACTGATAACAATGACAAAGAGAAGAAGAACATGGTATTAATTATTATACGAAAAACAATGATTGTAAGATAAGTCTGAATATCATACATCTATAACCTGACATCCTAAAAATTCCCAACCACCTTATTTCCACAAAATTAGAAAGAAG
Organism: Stramonita haemastoma; assembly: GCA_030674155.1. Classification (NCBI taxonomy): domain Eukaryota; kingdom Metazoa; phylum Mollusca; class Gastropoda; order Neogastropoda; family Muricidae; genus Stramonita; species Stramonita haemastoma. The sequence goes on along the minus strand of CM060326.1, from coordinate 7,817,364 downwards.
ACAATGGACGCAATAACCGAGTAGTTGAGACATTCAATTTCGATCCCAAGGGTCCATAAAGTCATGGGTTCAAATCTTGGCGGCGTCATGTGAATTAAAAGTAGGGATTTTTCCTGATCTCCAAGTCAGCTTCAAATGCAGACCTGCACAGTGCTTTAATTCCCTTCATGAATATATACAAGCAGAAGATCAAAATATGTATGTTAAAGATCCCGTAACTCATGTCAGCAGTAACGGAAACACGAACCAGCATACATTCCCCAAGTCAGAATGCAGCTACCTTCATGGTTGGCAATAAACGATCGCATACACAAAATTTCACCATCGGTAAACCTTGAAACTCTAGCAAAACAAAACCAAGAAAAAAATAATGTAATTGGTTAGGAAACTAGAACCCTTGAAAGAAACAAAGGTATATAAAAAAAGGTAAAGGGTTCCTATAACCTAAGCGGTCGTTGGGAAGCGAGATGTCAGAGACCTCAGCTTCTCTAGGGGCCAGCATATTGAGGGCGGCGCCCATCTCCTCTCCCTCGCTGCTTTACCTTCCCTGACCTAAAGAGGGCAGGTACCCCTTGACAGCTGGGTGAACTGGGGGACTATACTGAAGCCAAGGCGCGCAAACGGTCACCCATCCCACTTTCTAACCACGCTCAATGCTTCTTAAGTTTTAGCTTGGGGGACAGCGAGTGTTCTGACCATGAGCTATCCTGTCCCTCGGTAAACGAAAGAAAGAAAGAAAAAGAAAGAAAAGAAAAGAAAGAAAGAAAAAGAAAGAAAGAAAGAAAAAGAAAGGGGAAAAAGGGAGGAGAAAAAAAAAAAAGGGGGGGAAAAGGGGGGGAGGGGAAAGGGGGA
>CM060326.1:7784768-7792268 GCA_030674155.1 Stramonita haemastoma | reverse complement strand
GTGTTGTGTTGTGCTGAGTTGTATTGTATTGTGTTGTGTTGTATTGTATTGTATTGTATTGTATTGTATTGTATTGTATTGTATTGTATTGTATTGTATTGTATTGTATTGTATTGTATTGTATTGTGTTGTGTTGTGTTGCATTGTATTGCATTGTATTGCATTGTTTTGTTTTGTATACTACTTAAAGTCACTGCACACATATCTGGGTGAAATTTGGGCTACTCTCCCCGGGAGAGTACGTCGCCACAAGAGCAGCACCACCCATTATTTTTTTTCTTTTCCTGTCTGCAACTGTATTAATTTTGTTTCCTTATCAGAGTAGCTTTTTCTACAGAATTTTGCCAGGAACAACTCTTATTGCCGGGGTTTATTCTACGTGCACTAAATGAGTATCGCACACGGGACCTCAGTTTATCGTCTCATCCGAAAGACTAGCACCTAGACCACCACTCACGGTCTAGTGGATAGGGGGTATCGAACCATCACACATACTGGAAACCCGATTTTTTCGTTCTATACGCAGGTGCGTTACCTCTAGACCACTGATCCTAATGTGGACCCGAATTGAAAAAAAAAGTTAGAAAAAAAGCAAAAATCAATAGAAACGAAAGCAGCATTACTAACAGCGCTCCAACAACAATGACCTGATCAGCTTGTATACATGTAGTAAAGGGCCCAGGTTTGTGAACCATACAACAGGTATGTAGGGACCATGGCAATTTCAAACACAGTACTTGTAATACCACTCTATACGGTGATCTACGGGTAACACATTTGTCTAGAAAAGTGAGAAGCCGAGGGTTTGATTCCTCGTTTGAACCCAAAACTTTTCCTCCATCCCCTAGCTAGACCTTGAGAGATGGTTTGAGTGCTATTTCTTTCCAAGTAAAATGGAGTCCTATGTGCAAACATATATTTAGCACATGTAAAAGAACCAATGGCAACAAGAGAGTTGTCCTTGGTAAACGTTTGTAGAAAAAAAAACCCACTCTGATAGAGAGAATCATTATTGTAATAATGTAATAAATATAGTAATTATATGTACAGAGAAAACAAGGTGGCGCTACACTTGTGGCGATACGCTCTTCCCGGAAAGAGCGTAGCCTGAATTTTACAGATATAAATTTACTGAGACTGAAAGTGGTACACAGTACAATACAATGCATTACATACACTACGATACGACACAATACAATACAATACAATACAATGCAAAATAAAGCGATGCGATGCAATATAGTACAACACAGCAACACAACATATCACAAAACAATACAATCGGGGAGAACGGGCCAAATATCACAAGAAATATCTATCTGTTTCTCCTCCACTACTTTTTCCTCAGAAAAAAACTATCGTGACTGAATCATGTGAACGTGGAATACAACACAACACAACAACACACAACGCAAAGCAAAACAACAAACCACATAACACCTCACTCCACCCTACTACAACCCCCTAGCCCACCCCCTCCTTTCCCTCAACCCCCCCACACCCCACCCCATTGTAGTGCCGGTGGGAACAGATGACAAAATTTACAACACTGCATACACACAGGAACTAGGTATAAAAAACCCACATGAGTGCTTATTCCATTATCCTCGATATAAAAAAATAAACAGATAAAAGAAAGAAAGAAAGAAAGAAATACCCCTACCCTAACCCCACCCCATTCTGTCCCTCACCACAACCACCACCACCACCACCACCACCACCACCACCACCACCACCACCACCACAACCACTACCATCATCACCACCACCACCACCACCACCAACACCACCACCAACACCACCACCACCACCACCACCACCACAACCACCACCACCACCACCACCACAACCACCACCACCACCACCACCACCACAACCACCACAACCACCACCACCACCACAACCATCACCACCACAATCACCACCAAAACCACCAAAACCATCACCACCACCACCATAATAATAATAATAATAATAATAATAATAATAATAATAATAATAATAATACATGGAATTGATATAGCGCTATATCTTGCAAAAAACAAATCAAAGCGCTTAACCACCACCACCACCACCACAACCACCACCACAACCACCACCACAACCACCACCACAACCACCACAGACAGAATCAAACCCTCTACTCACCATCGGCCTGGTCAGTCTCAATGACCACCTCGGCCTCGCTCTTCTCTCCCAGACGGCCGCCCATGGGTTCCATGAGGATCATTTTAAAAGATTCCTCCTCCTCGAACAGCGAGTCATCGATGATCATCACCCGACAGTGTTTCTCTTTCTCTCCCTTGTCGAAGCGGATGGCGCTCCGATGATCCATGGAGCGTGTGATGTAATCGCTGAATGACGTCACCGTGGAGGGGATCGTTCCTGACGCACTTCCTGTTCCGGGGGGAAGCGGAAGTGGAAGAAATTGGTTTGAGTAGAAAGAAAATGTGTGGCGAGGTTTTTGGTTGGAAGTTGAGTTGATTTGGTTAACGTTACTGAGCGATGAATATTAGGCTTTTTATTATTATTTTTTTTTTAGAGGTTGTTGGTTTAATGTTTGTTGCCAGACGTTGTTGGTATTAATTTGTTTTATTACATTTTCCTTGTCATGTTGACGTTAGTTCAAACAATATAAAGCTATCGCAATGGGTTTTTTTCTCATTCGTTTTTTATTTCCAAGATTAGGCTTTTTTCCTTGTTTGATTGTTGTTGTTGTTTTGGTTTTTTCTGCTTTTTCTTTGCAAGTTTAGTCGGTCAGTTTTTGTTTGTCTTTTCGTTTTTGATAGAGATGATAAACAATCTGGTTAGAATGGACATGTGTGTGTACGTGAGTGAGAGAGACAGAGACAGAGACAGACAGACAGACAGACAGACAGACAGACAGAAAGACAGAGACAGATAAAGAGACAGAGACCGAGAGAGTAAAAAAGAAAAAGAAAAAAAGAAAACAGAAAAAAAACCGAAAGAGGGCAGTTACCTTGTATAGTAGCGCAGATGACCATGGTTTCATCAGACAGGTCCCCAGTCCGGTGCACAGGGATCAGAACCTCCCCTATGTCTTCCGCCACCCGGTACTCTAGCTCAGGGAAAAACACCGTGGATTCTGAAACAGCAACATCATCAAATAATCAGCATTCTTTTTTCTTTTCTTTATTTGTTTTTTTAAAGCACAATGAAAATCAGTCAACATTTCAACTTGTTGTTGGTCTCGTTGCAGTATTATTAATGTTGTGTAAGTTTGGGGTTTTTTTGTGACGAGACATCTTTAAAACCATTTACATATAATGAACATTTTGCGTATTTTTACAATAAGACAATATAAAACAAACCTACCATACAAATATATAGGAATATGTACCTTGAAAGACATATAGTCGGCATTCACGTTCTATGCTTTCTTCCATTTCGTCAAATAAGTTTCGTTTTTAAAATCTTTTTTTGTGTGTGTGTAATCTCTCTCTCTCTCCTTCTCTCTCCTCTTCCTCCTCTCTCTCTCTACTCTCTCTCTCTCATCTCTCTCTCTCTCTCTCTCTCTCTCTCTTCCACCTTCATTTCCTCTGTCTCTTAAACTGACTTTACAACCAGATCACAAGACCGAGTATAACCATTACACACACAAACACAAACACACACACACACCCACATACAAACACACAAACACACACAAACACACACACACACACTCAACACACACACACACGAACACACACACACACACACACACACACACACACACACACACACACACACACACACACACACACACCGCACCCAACAACACACAACACACACACACACACACACGCACACAACACACACACACACAACACATACATACATACATACACACACAACACACACACACATACATACACAAACACACACAATTTTCCCCCCTACAAACCTTTCATCTGCCAGCAAGAAGAGTATGCTGAGAGGAGGCAGGTAAGCATAACCATCATAGCGAGAAAAATACTTTGGGCTTTTGCTCTTTCAACAGCCAGCACCTGAACTTTCACTGTCTTCCGATCTTTTTGGTGATTTTTTTGGGTTGTGTTTTTTTTCTGGTATGTACCAGTTGAACTCTCTCTGTGTGTGATATTGTGTGTGTGTGTGTGTGTGTGTGTGTGTGTGTGTGTGTGTGGTGTGTGTGTGTGTGTGTGTGTGTGTGTGTGTGTGTGATTGTGTGTGTGTGTATGATTTTTTTTAGGGGGGGGGGGGATGTTTCTCTTTGGTGTTTTCAGTACACACCAGTTGAACTACTAGTGCCTTTCGGTTTTTCATTTGGTACCAGGTGAACTATAAACTGGGGACGGGATAGCTCAGTGGTCAGAGCACTCGCTTTTCCCTAGCCAAGGTTAAGCAGCGTCGAGCATGGTTACCAATGGGATGGGTGACCGTTTGCGCGCCTTGGTTTCAGTACAGTTCCCCCAGTTCACCCAGCTGTAAATGGGTACCTGCCCTCTTTAGGGTCAGGGAAGGTAAAGCAGCGAGGGAGAGGAGATGGGCGCCGCCCTCAATATGCTGGCCCTTAGAGAAGCTGAGGTCTCTGACACCTCGCTCTACTACGATCACCTAGGTTATGGGACACCTTTACCTTTTACCAGTTGAACTGTGTCTTTCGGTTTTTTGAGTTGTATCAGTTGAACTACGAGTATCTTTTTTTCAGTACGTTCTTATCTGGGCTGTAAGTGTCTTTAATTGTTGGTTTATTTTCAATACGAACTTGCTGAAGTATGAGTTTCTTCTGCCTTTTCTAATGTACCAGTTGAACTATGGCTGTCTTTTGAATTGTGCTTGTATATAAAGATTCGTCACATCTGTGTTACTAAATACTCTCTTTTTTTGTTTTGTATGTAATGTGTGAGAACAGAGATGCAAAGACACCATGAAAAATTGCTCCAAATCATGATATTAATTTTGTTTTATCAAGTTCTGCTTGCGTTCATACACGGAATCTCAGTTTATAGCTTCATCTGTATGCGTATGTGTGTGTGTGTGTGTGTGTGTGTGTGTGTGGTGTGTGTGTGTGTGTGTGTGTGTGTGTGTGGTGTGTGCACGCACGCACGCACGCACGCACGCACGCACACAAGCGCGAGTCTGTGTGTAGGTGTTAAGTTAACCCGTGTGCGTCTGCATTCCATACGTACGTCCACTGCATGCATGTGTGTGTATGTGCGTGTGTGTGTATGTGTGTGTATGTGCGTGCGTGCGTGCGCGCGCGCGCTGTGTGTGTGCGCACATGCCTGCTTGACTCGACTCCGCGCACTGTCTACACGAGTATGACTCCGAAAACCAACTTGTCTCAACACTTCAATCCTCAACACCATCTGTGCGCCAAAGCAGACACAATCTGATAATGTTGCGTCATGTCAGAATACGGTACGCCCCCCACTTACTGCTTCCTTGTCTATTGCAGCCGACACTAGACATAGGAGAGGATGCAGCCTTGACAGTATATGTACATCATCAGCATGGCAATCTGTATCCTAGGCAAAGTGCAAAGCCATGTTCACGCCTATTTGGTAATCTATCGCACATGACACGCGAAACGTAAGTAGTTGCGTCCCATGCTGTGTCGTAAAGTGGCTGGTGTGATAAAGTGGACACGCTCAACAGAGATAAAGATTTCCTATACTATACCCGGGTCTGGAATTTTCTTGTGGAAATTTGTCTTCATCTGTTCTTGTGCCAGGTGGGCTGACAGTGCAGTGCACAGACTGCAAAATTGCCAAGACAAAACGATTCCAAATCTGACAATTCCGTGTGTGTGTATATATATATGTGTGTGTGTGTGTGTGTGTGTGTGTGTGTGTGTGTGTGTGTGTGTGTGTGTGTGTGTGTGTGTGTGTGTGTGTGTGTGTGTGTGTGTTTACACAACGTATTTTTCCCGGGAAAAGTTAGGGAGTGCGCGTTTCACTTTCACAGGCTCGTCTGAATTTTTGTTTATATAATATCTCCTTATAATATCTTCTTTTTGCCATTAGTTTAGGTTTGGTTTTTCAACTGTGTTGATAAACAACAATGTGCTAAGCAGTTTAGCAAAAAAAAATCAAGTTATGTGTCGACCAGTTATGGACAAGAAAACCATTTAACGACACCACAGTCCATCCACTTTGCTGATTATGTGCGTTTATATAGATAGGTTAATATTTACGCTAGTGTTTATGATTATCGATGTAGTTAACAAACTGCCTGCTTACAAAAGATACCTTAGTGTAAGCATTAGGTTGTGGGCAATGTCCTTTGTTCTTTCCTGCTTTTCTTTCTTGCCTGTGTGTGTGTTAAGTTTTTATTCTTTGCTTTCTTTCTCTCTTTTGTTTTTCCCTTTCTTTTTGTCTCTTTTCGTTTCTATTTTCAGGCATCGGTTTTGAATAATTCGGTTGCGTCAAAAGTAACATGATGAGAAAAGATTACAGGAAGGAAATAATAATAATAATAAATAATAATAATAATAATAATAATAATAATAATAATAATGATAATAGTAAATAGATGATGAAGTAATGATAATAATCCTAATACTAGATCTACTACTAATACTACTACTAATATTAATGGTAACAGTAATAATTACAGTGACAATAAATCACCAAGGAAACTTTAGGCAAGAAAAAAACCCCAAAGGAGATTATGGGGAGGAATGAACGAAAGAAAGAAGGAAAGAAAGAAAGAGACAGAGACAGAGACAGACAGACAGACAGACAGACAGACACTGACACAGACAAAGACAAGACACAGACACAGACAGACAGACAGACAAGACAGACAGACAGACAGACAAACAGACAGAGTACCTATACAGTCCTAAGCCAGCAATCATTTCATTCACCAACGAAAATATATCTAGCTTTTTTCCCCCCCAAACCCTGACTCCAATGCTCTTTTAACGTCAAAGAGCACAAAGACATAATACATTCCCACCCACCTCCCCTCCCCTCCCACCCACCCTTCTTCCCCCACCTTCCACATACGCTATATACCCATTTCTTATCCAGCTTCATTAATTTACTCCTCCATCTTCACCCCCCCCCCCTTTCCTACCTCTGTCTGCCTCCTCCCCCCCCCCTCCCCCTTTACCAAATTTCTTCCTCTATGCTCTGCTGGTGGTGAAATATATGGCCACGGTGTTTTAATTGGCTTGCTAAGGCACACGGGGATTTTTAACGACTTGTTAATTGCTCTCTCCCTGCCTGCGCTTCCCTATTTCCTCCTCAGCAGTGTCCTACTTCGTTGTCTTGATTCGTAAACATGCGCAACTGACTGTCAGTTGTAATCGTCTCCCTCACTAGTCTTCAGTCTTGCCGGTGCTTCTTTGTTTCAGCTACCCCCCTTCTCTTTTTGATTATGACATGTTTGGGGGAAAGGTACTGTCATCTGTGTTTTCCTTATAGATCTATACTGTTTGTTATTGTTTTTGTTGTTGTTGCTGTTTAGGATAAGTAGGGCAATATATATTTTTGTCTTGAAGTTCGGTGCACATATCATTATGTGGTG
>CM060326.1:7772268-7777268 GCA_030674155.1 Stramonita haemastoma | reverse complement strand
TGAGGTTCGAAAAAACCTCTAAAAAATAATCTCCTAACATTGAAGCAAGCAGCCGCTTAGACACAAGTGGTTACAGATGTCAGTAAAGCTGGCAATTTAACGGTTGATGCTGGTCTTATCTCCCTCGCTGCTTTAACTTCAGCATCCTTGCGATGTGAGTACACGTGCCCAGTTAGACAACAGGTGGGAAAACTGGGGAACTGCATTCAAGAGTAGGCCATTGCGTGCCGGTGGGAACTGATGAGAAAATATACAAAAACTGCCTTAACTAGGAGGCTGAATATACAAAAGCACACGAGTGCTTATTCCATTATCTTCGAAATAAAAGAATAAAAACTATTTTAAAGGCTGAGTAACAGTAACTGATTTTCAGGACATTTGTCCAGAAAAGAAAAACCATGGCTATAATTATTATAATGTACATAAATATCAAGAGCAACAACAAACCAGAAGTTTATTATCATATAACGTGTGCTCTAGAAGCAAAGCATGACACAATATCATTGGTAGCTGGTATATATTGTTGCTGTGCGTTCCCCAGCTTAACACTCTGGGGGTCACCCAGAATGTGCACTCTGACTGGCTCATTTCACCTGGTAATCACTGTGAGATTGAAATTGCAAACTGGAACGTTTGCGTGTACGACTGTTTTCAGGTACCTCGCAATATAGGCAGCGATACTCAGACTTCAGAGGAGCTGGTATATTAAATGTATCATTGATGCAGTCTGCCAGGCATCGAAAATGATTCTTTATCTGTGTATTTTTTAGCTTATGAAAGTAAGTGTATTTTTTTTCATTAAAGCTGTTTGTTTTATTTATGTTTTTTCGGTGGAAATACGATTAATGAATAACATAATTATTACTTCCGTCAGATTATTATCTTAGTATTTAGCGCGTGCACAACAACACACACACACACACACACACACACACACACGCACACACGCACACACGCACACACTCACCCACCCCCCAACACACACATACATCACACCCCAACTCTTAATAATAAAGAAAAAACACACATTCGTCCATGTTTTTATGTACTCACAAACAAAAGACGTCTCCCCCAAGTAGCCTCGTCGTCTGAGCACCACTTCTAGTTCCGGTTCCGTTTCGTTGACAAAGAGGAAGTCACTCTCCAGGGAGATCCAAGCCCAGTTGAGATGGAAAGGCTGATTGGCCAACACGTTCCCTCCTGTCAACCAATCAAAAGAGGGCTTTGGTTAGTCTTGTTTGCTGTCTTTCCATTTTACTGAAAACGATTTTCGTTTTTGATTTGTTTTCTTTTACATAGACAGGAGTGCGTGCGTGGGCACACACACATGCACACACAGACACACAGACACACACGTACACACACACACCGTACGTATATACACACACGTATATATACACACACAAACACACACACACACATATAGACGCACACACATGTACACACACATACACATGCACACACAAACACACACGTACAACACACACACACACACACGTACACGCACGTACGTATCTACGTACGTACGTACGCACACACACACACACACACACACACACACACACACACTCACACACACACACACACACACACACACACACACACACACACACACACACACACACACACACACACACACACACACACACAGAAGGAGAGGGTCCAGGGGTAGGGACAGTCTAAACAACAGAAAAACAGAGAGACACTGAAAGAGAAAGACACAGAAACAGATATCATATTATGTAAGGAGAAAGGTAGTTAAGGGGAGAGACATGGGGATGGGGAAGGGGATAGGGGGTGAGAAACTGGCAGATGCATAGTCAGATTGTATAGGCAGATATAAAACGTTTTTAAAAAAAGTTTGTTTAAAATAGCGAAGTACACTCAACTGAAATGTAATACTACAAATCCCTTTTCTGGCAATCATACCTGCCTCTACCCCCCCCCCCCCCCACACACCACCACACACGCCCTCCTTCCTCCCCAGGCTCTACCCTCTCCCTCTCCACCTCCCTCCTACACATACCTTCACATCTCCAACCCCCTACCCCCCCCTCTCCAATACCCTCATCCTCTCCCTTGACAAGATACCACACAGTGACCAATAAAACCAATTTCCTACATCTTCAATCTCCCAAACTCCCCCTCTCCCTTCCTCCTCTCCCCACTCCCCCCTTGACCCCCTCCCCCCTACCCCCCACCCACCCCCTTAAGACACACACAGAGTAGGCCTACAGCAGTACAGAAGTAATAGATCTAGTCCCTGTGGCCAAGTTAGCCCAACTATAATGACCACACCAGTCCAGCTCAAGAGGTAAGCTTTCAACACTCCCTCCCCCCCCCCCCCCCCCTCAGATCTTCTACCCTCCCCACCGCCCTCCCTCTACCCCCACCTCCTCCTCCTCCTCCTCCCTCCATGCTTATTTCTAGTCTGAGCTGCTGACCTTCACTGGATGATAATAATATTCATTATTGGCAGAGTCATTTTCGGGTGGTGGTACTCCAGAAATGTGCTGGCTCCACGCGCTGGAAGCAAGAATTACCTGTGAAACCTTGTGTGTACTTAAGGGGAAAAGGATGAGGTGTCAGGGTTTATGACTAGGTAAAAGTATATACCTATGTAGGTATGTGCGTCAGAGGAGTAGGGAAAGGGAGGGATGAGAGAGAGAGGAGAGAGAGGGGGGAGAGAGGGAGAGAGATAGAGAGAGAGAGATAGGGGGGTAGGGGAGAGAGAGGGGGGAGAGAGAGGGGGGTAGGGGAGGAGAGAGAGAGAGAGAGAGGGAGGGGGAGAGAGAGAGAGAGAGAGAGAGAGAGAGAGAGAGAAGAGAGAGAGAGAGAGAGAGAGAGAGAGGAGGAGAGAGAGAGAGAGAGAGAGAGAGAGAGAGAGAGAAGAGGAGAAGAATAAGCTCAGAAGTATTGAGAAGACGACGATGACTGTGAATACGAAAAAAGAAAAGAAAAGGAAGGAGTGAAGACGAATGGATCAGAAAAAATAAAAGAAATGAAAAGAAAAGAAAGAACAAACCAGAAGGTAAAGTCTCTCTCTCTCTCTCCTCTCTCTCTCTCCTCTCTCTCTCTCTCTCTCTCCTCTCTCTCCTCTCCTCCTCTCTCCCTCTCTCTCCTCTCTCTCCCTCGCCTCCCCCATCCCCTCCATCTCCTCTCTCTCTCTCCCTCCCTCCATCCCCTCTCTCTCTCTCTCTTTCATATCCTGCTAGCCACAAACAACCCTTGTCTTCTTTGTTTCTTTTCCCCTCCTTTTCCATGACTTATACTAGGCGTTTTCACACACACTTACGTTTCCTGGTATTTGTATTCTAAACATCACCTGAATATTAATTCTTCCAAACCGGCACGTATCCACAATCTCTACATGAAACAAAAACCACCGACCCTCCCACATCAAAGACGTCAAATAAACACACGCAAACTTTGCTTTCTTTCATTAAAACAGACTGTGATGTAGCATCAAAGTCGGATTCGCTGGGTATGATTTGTCAGGTGTTTAATGTGCAGTGCATCTCTTTTTTGAAAATATGAGAGACAACAATGGGTGTTGTCTGAGTGTTTGACAAAGAAGAAGAAGAAGAAGAAGAAGAAGAAGAAGAAGAAGAAGAAGAAGAAGAAGAAGAAGAAGAGAAGAAGAAGAAGAAGAAGAAGACCATGATGATGAAGAAGAAGAAGAAGAAGAAGAAGAAGAAGAAGAAGAAGAAGAAGAAGAAGAAGAAGAAGAAGAAGAAGAAGAAGAAGAAGACCATGATGATGAAGAAGAAGAAGAAGAAGAAGAAGAAGAAGAAGAAAGAAGAAGAAAGAAGAAGAAGAAGAAAGAAGAAGAAGAAGAAGAAGAAGAAGAAGAAGACCATGATGATGAAGAAGAAGAAGAAGAAGAAGAAGAAGAAGAAGAAGAAGAAGAAGAAGAAGAAGAAGAAGAAAAGAAGAAGAAGAAGAAGAAGAAGAAGAAGAAGACCATGATGATGAAGAAGAAGAAGAAGAAGAAGAAAAGAAGAAGAAGAAGAAGAAAAGAAGAAGAAGAAGAAGAAGAAGAAGAAGAAAGAAGAAACAGACTCGATCAAAAAACAACAACAACAACCTTACTTTGCAACATTATCTATCAAGAACACTGACTACTTCTTTCAGTACTTCCTTCCTCAAAAAGTAGATACACCCTCTCTCTCTCTCTCTCCTCTCTCTCCTCCTCTCCTCTCTCTCTCCTCCTCTCTCTCTCTCTCTCCCCTCTCCTCTCTCTCTCTCTCTCTCCTCCCCCTCTCCCCCCCCCCTCTCTCTCTTTCATCTCTCCTACAAGAAACAATCAGCTCTTGTCTTCTTTATTTTCCCCACCCTTTCCCAGCAGTTACAAACATCAACACACACACACACACACACACACACACACACACACACACACACACACACACACACACACACACACACACACACAGGGGACCAGAGAGATACGTACATACAGTCGCCAGCTTATTTAGAGAGAGGGCCGTCTCTCTTGTTCGAGGAGTGTTCTTTTCCTGCAAGAAACCATCTCTCTTTTCCCCTTACCTCAGTAAACGCCAGACTTCCCAAACTATTCCCTCCCGTGGATCCCACAAATCCAAAACACTGAGCCACGTTGTTGTTGTACTATCTTGTTGCTATTTCTCATTACCACAACAATGTTGGTGAACAATGAAGGTGGGGGGGGGGGGGGGGGGGGGGGGGGGGGGGGGGGGGGGGGGGGGGGGGGGGGGGGGGGGGGGGGGGGGGGGGGGGGGGGGGGGAGAAAAGGAGGAAGGGGGAGAAAGGGGAAAGAGAAAGAAAGGAGAAAGAAAGAGAGAGAGGGGAGAGAGAGAAGAGAAGAAGGAAAGGGGGGGGGGGGGAGGGGGGAAGGGGGGGGGGGGGGGGGGGGGGGGGGGGAGAGGGAGAGAAAGGGGGGGGGGGGGAAGAGGGAGGGGGGGGGGGGGGGGAGGAGAGAAGGGGGGGGGGGGGGGGAAAGGGGGGGGGGGGGGGGGGGG
>CM060326.1:7762397-7767397 GCA_030674155.1 Stramonita haemastoma | reverse complement strand
TCTCTCCCTCTTTCTCCCCTTCTCTCTCTCCCTCTTCCTCCCCCTCTCTCTCTCCCCCTCTCCCCTTCTCTCTCCCTCTCCTCCCTCTTTCTCCCCCTTCCCTCCTCTCTCCTCTCTCTCTTCTCCCTCCCCCTCTCCCCCCTCTTCCCCCCCTCTCTCTCCCCCGTAGTGTTTTCTTCCCTATCTAATACAGAAGCCAAAGAACTGTAGAGGATGGATTACATGTATCTGCAGTAGCCAGAAAATCAGCCGCTCTTTTCCATGGCTTCCAAACGATTGTGTGGCCAATTATTTAGAGAGACAGTGGGCAAGCCTTGCACAGTAGCGCTGCTTTATTCTTTCCTGTTGCTGTTGTTGTATGGTTGTTGTTGTTGCTTATTCTTAATTTCTTTTCTGCTGATTTAGTATGTTGTTTGTTGTGACCTTAAGCCTAATTTTCTTTATTACTTGTGTTTAATTTCGAGACGGATGGATATGCACTTATGCTTTTTTTTTTTTTTTTTTTACATCTAGTCCCTGTGTGCATGCGGTTTTGTCAATTTTGTCATCCGTTCCCCAAATTCGGTATTAGTAATGTTTCCATTTTACTTTTCGCTAGTGTAAGTTTTTGGAAGTCTCCAGGCACCAGTTAGGTGTTATAGCATAATCCTGTGTTGGTTTTTGGTATCTTGGATTTTCTTTTGCTGTTTCCACCTTCCTGTTTCGCGTCTTCATTTTACTCATTTTGCTTTTGTCAGCTCTCTCTCTCTCTCTCTCTCTCTCTCTCTCTCTCTCCTCCTCTCTCTCTCTCCTCTCTCTCTCTCTCTCTCCTCTCTCTCTCCCTCTCTCTCTCTCTCTCTCTCTTTCCCTTTTCTCTCTCTCTCTCTCTCTCTGCTGTCTCTGTCTCTCTCTGTGCTCTCTCTATTGTCTCTCTCTCTCTCGCTGTGCTTCTTCTCTCTCTCTGTCTCTCTCTCTGTCTCTCTTCTTGTCTCTTCTTCTTCTGTCTTGCTCTGTCTTCTCTCTCTCTGTCTCTTCTGTCTGTCTCTCTCTTTCTCTGTCTCTGTCTCTCTTCTCTCTCTTCTCTCTCATCTCTCTCTCTCTCTCTCTCTCTCTCTCTCTTCCCCCCTTCCTCTCTCTCCCTCTCTCTCTCCTCTCTCCTCTCCCCCCCTACCTACCCTCCTCTCTCCTACCACCCACTTTCCTCTCTTTCCCTGCCATTCCTCTTGAGTTCTTTACGATCTTTTTGGTTTTGTTTCTGTTGTCCAAAATTCAGTGACTGTTATGGAATGGTACTGATCTGGAAACACAACCCGCACAGCAATCGATGTTTTTAGCTCTTTAAACAATGCACGCTTCTCTAAACCTGACTTCACAGATAGATAAGGGAGGGGGGGGGGAGGCCAATTTTTTGTAGCACACTTCTGGGACACATTTACATGTGTGGCGTCATTCCTAGTTTTTATATATATTATAAAAAAAAAAATTCTGAAAGAAAATATTTTTTCTGATTTAAAAAAAAAAAATCTTGTTTCGTTGTTGTTGATCTGTTTTCTCTTTTCTTGTTTTGGGTCAAAATGTTCCTGAGGCTTTTCTGTCTCTGTCTGTCTGTCTTTCTCTCAATTTCTGTCTCTGTGTCTGTCTGCCTCTCTGTCTGTCTGTGTGTCTGTCTCTGTCTGCCTCTCTCTCTCTCAATTTCTGTCTGCCTGCCTGTCTGTCTCTGAGTCTGTCTCTATGTCTGTCTGCCCTCTCTCTGTCTCGTATGTCCCTCTCTCTCTCAATCTCTGTCTGCCTGTTTGTCTTTCTGTCTGTCTCTACGTCAGTCTGCCCCTATCCCCCCCCCCCCGTCTCTCTCTCTCAATCTCTGTCTGTCTGCCTGTCTGTATGTGTGTCTGTCAGTCTGCCTGTATGTCTGTCTGTCTGTCTCTGTCTGTCTGCCTGCCTTTGCCTCTGACTCTCTCTCTCTCACTTACTCACTTTCTGTTTTTTTTTTTTTTTTTTTCCGAATCTAATACAGAAAGCAAAGAAAGGAAGAAGAGACATTACGTTATACATGTATCTCCAGTAGCCAGAAAATCGGAGAGCTCTCTTCCTCTTTCAGGGCTTCAACGATGGATAGTGCGGCCAAATTTATAGACAGACACCTGGGAAAACCTTAACAACGTTACCTTGGACTTTGTACAGGATTATTGTGTTTAGTTGTTGGTTTTTATTCTTCACAACTAGTTCATCCTTCGTGTTTGGTTGTTTTGTTAGGGTATTTTTTGTTGTTGTTGCAAGTTTATGATGTTGTTGTTTTTGCTGTTGATGTTTTGACCTGTTTACCTAATTTTCTTCTGGGAATGTGTTTTTTTTTTCAGTTTGTTTGATTTTATTTCGGGGTGGGGATGGTGGTGGTGGTGGTGGTTGCTTCATGTAAGCTTTCAGAGAATAAACATTATTGCGGGAATCCTATTCTCCCCAAGTGCACATAACTAATGACCACTTACACAGAAAAGAGATCAGAGGGGTGTGTTTATCATTATTTTTGGGGAGGTTTGTTTTCGTTTCGTTCTTTTGTTTTATGTATCTATTCATCTATTTTGTGTTAGATGTCTGGTTTGATATTTTTCTCGTTTTGTTTCTTGAACTTGTTTGAAGGCAGACAGACAGCATTAAAACTGTTGTGTTCATCTCTGTGTCTTCCACAGACCCGCCCCCCCCCCACCCCCCCTCCACACACACACACACACTTGTACTTCTCACCCATCCTTACATCACAAATTTTTGTGAGTATGGTTGGAGTCTGTTTCCTTCGCTTTCTGTGTCTCTGTCTGTCTCTCTGTCATTCCCTGTCTGTCTCTGTCTGTCTGTCTCTCTCTCTTTCTTTCTTTCTTTCTCTTTAAAATGTGTCTCTCTCCATCCGGCTGCCTGTCCGTGTGTGTGTGTGTGTGTGTGTTGTGTGTGTGTGTGTGTGTGTGTGTGTGTGTGTGTGTGTGTGTGTGTGTGTGTATGTGTGTGTGTGAGAGAGAGAGAGAGAAAGAGAGAGAGAGAGAGAGTCTGTGTGTGTGTTTCTGTCTCTGTCCATCTGTCTGTTTCTCTCTCTCCTCTCTCTCTCTCTCTCTCTCTCTCTCTCTCTCTCTCTCTCTCTCTCTCTCTCTCTCTCTCTCTCTCTCTCTCTCTCTCTCTCTCTCTCTGTCTGTCTGTCTGTCTGTCTGTCTGTCTGTGTATGAGGGCAACAGAGGAGATGTATCCCATGTAGTGTAGTGTAGTGGCCATGGATGACAGGCAACATGGGCTGTTCTAACATCACTGTTTACTCCAGCTTTTAGGGGTTTTTTCTGTCCTTTTTTGCTGACTTATCGATTCAGCGTATCCTCCTTCTCTCTTATTGTTCTCTGTTTTTGTTCCTTTGTTATGCATTTCTCATCTTTTAACTTCTTCTTCTTTCGCGACCTTTTTTTCTGTGTGTCTATTTCTGCCTGTGAGTTTCTTTCTGTCTGTCTGTCTGTCTCTGTCTTTCTCTCTCTCTCCTGTGTGTGTGTGTGTGTGTGTGTGTGTGTGTGTGTGTGTGTGTGTGTGTGTGTGTGTGTGTGTGTGTGTGTGTGTGTGTGTGTGTTTGTGTGTGTGTGTAATATAAAAAGTATCCTTCCCCTGACCCACCCCCCCCCAAAAAAAAAAAGAAGACAAACCATCACATCAAGAAAAACGGCTCTACCCACACGGCCCTGCCTTGCCCCGGGTTCAAACATGTGGGCAGCATAGCATAGCATAGCATAGCATAGCATAGCATAGTATAGTATAGCATAGCATAGCATAGCATAGCATAGCATAGCATAGCATAGCATAGCATAGCATAGCATAGCATAGTATAGTATAGTATAGTATAGTATAGTATAGTATAGTATAGTATAGTATAGTATAGTATAGTAAGCAGCCAACATGGCCTAATACTATACAGCCCAGGGCAGGCCGCCAGGCTCCAATGATGAAGCGGACCCGGGACACACCTCCTGACCTTCGCTGCTCCAGCACTGATCAATTCTCTCTGGCCCCATTCATCACTGCACTGTGCCTCTCTCTGTCTGTCTCTCTGTCTGTCTTGTATGTCTGTCTGTGTGTCTGTCTTGTCTTGTCTGTCTGTGTGTCTGTTTTGTCTCTCTGTCTGTCTGTTTGTCTTGTCTGTCTGTCTTGTCTGTCTGTCTATTTTGTCTGTCTTGTCTGTCTGTCTTGTCTGTCTGTCTTGTCTGTTTTGCTTGCAGTCCGCCCGTCCTCCTGTCTTTCGGTTCATGGGCATGGGAGGGGTATAGATGTGTGTGTAGTGTAGTGTGTGTGTGGTGGTGTTGTTGTTGTTGTTGTTGTTGTTGTGTGTGTGTGTTGTTTTTGTTGTTGTTGTTGGTGGTGGTGTGTGTGTGTGTGTTTGTATTGTGTGTGTGTTTGTAGTGTGTGTGTGTGTGTGCGTGCGTGCGTGTGTTTGTAGTGTGTGTGTGTGTGTGTGTGTGTGTGTGTGTGTGTGTGTGTGTGTGTGTGTGTGTGTAAGTGTGTGTATGGAGAACCCTTTGAGTCAACAGAAGGGAAAATCACAGGATTGGTGAGGTTGAAGGAAGATTAAAAGTGGCGATCCGAATTATGGCTTAAAAGTGATGGAAGATCTGTGGTGGAAAGTGTGTTTGTGTGTGTGGTGTGTGTGTGTGTGTGTGTGTGTGTGTGTGTGTGTGTGTGTGTGTGTGTGTGTGTGTGTGTGTGTGTGTGTGTAGGTGGTTGCAAGATTTTAAAGTAGTTTTGTTTGTTTTTGTTGAGGATATATGGGTATCAAGAAGGTGGGGCGGGTGGAGAGAGGGGTAGGCACTAGTGGTAGGAAGATATACATTCAGAAAAGTTATTTGTTTGGGTGTAAAGGAATCGAGATTTGTGTATTATCATATGCACGTGGTGTAAATATACATGTGTATCATAACTATCAAGAAGACTTTTCAAATGACAGAGAGTTTATTCATACAAACATACACACGCACGCATGCACGCGCGCGCGCGTGCGCACACAT
>CM060326.1:7754897-7759897 GCA_030674155.1 Stramonita haemastoma | reverse complement strand
AAGACAGACAGACAGATAGATGGACAGACAGACAGACAGAGACAAACTGATAGTCAGACAGGCAGACAGATAGATGGATAGGCATAGACTGCGTCAGAGAGACAGACAGACAGACTCTCTCTCTCTATCTCAGGTCAAAATGACCTTCTAAGTTTCCTCCACCTACCCCCCCCCCAACCCCCCCCCCCAAAAAAAAAAAAAAGAAAGAAAAGAAATCAAGCACACCTTGCCACCAGCTCTAAAAACAAAGAAAGAATCTCCTCTCAGCTTCTTTCTTTTCCCATCAACAACAATCTCCCCAGCCCTGCAATAGACACACACGTTGCAACAAAAGGCAGCAAGAAGAGAGAGAGAAGAAAGACAGGAAGAAAGAAAGAAAGAAAGAAAGAAAGAAGGGGAAAAATGTCTACAATGAAAGTGTCACACGAATACCACCCGACAGAAAAAAAAACCCAAGCCTAACTCACCGGTGTACAAATCAGTTTGTGCCTCCCTGCAAATAATATATCACTCTAGCTGTGGTAGGAAGGTGGTATTATTTCACGCGGATGGTCTAATTAAATAAAATTCCAAGGTTAGACATTGAAGCAAAAAAGCACGAAGGTTAGGTTAATTGAAGCAAACAGAGAGACTATAGATGAATAAAGTTGAATGTTTGTATAATCATATAATTGTGGTGCCAGAAACATCAACAACCAACCGAAAAAAAAAGAAACAAACCCACAACACAAAATAGAATTTTTAAAAAATCAAACAAAACAACCCCACCCCTCCCTTTAAAAAAAATATTTTAAAAAAAACAACAAAAACACACCAACCAACAATAACTAAATCAAATAAACATTTAAACACCAAAATAGGCCTTTGTGTATTAGACTTAAAAAACCTTCTTACTTTCTTTTCTTTTTCCCACCTAAATTCTTACATTTTAGCTCTCTAACTCTTTCGTTCGTTCTTTCGTTCCTTCCTGCTTATTCCTCTCTTCTTTCTTTCATTCTTTCTTTTTTGTTGATATTTTTTTCACCTTCATTGTTTTTCTTTCCTTCTTTAAAAAAAAAATGTAACAACATAATTTCTGAACGACTAACGCGCTGTTGAGAGTTAGAGGTTATTAATTTAAAGAGGAGGAAATCTGATGTGCTGGGCCTGACTTGCTAGGCGCTTAACAGCAGCGCAACAAATTTTCGTTGAAATGACAGACAATAACTGCTGTCTTGAGCGTTTGAAGAAGAAGAAGAAGAAGAAAAGAAGAAGAAGAAGAAGAAGGAGAGGAGGAGGAGGAGGAGGAGGAGGAGAGGAGAAAGAAGAAGAAGAAGAAGAAGAAGAAGAAGAAGAAGAAGAAGAAGAAGAAGAAGAAGAAGAAGAAGAAGAGAAGAAGAAGAAGAAGAGAGAAGAGAAGAAGGAAGAAGACGAAGAAGGAAGAAGAAGAAGAAGAAGAAGAAGAAGAAGAAGAAGAAGAAGAAGAAGAAGAGAAGGAGGAGGAGGAGGAGGAGGAGGAGGAGGAGGAGAGAGGAGGAGG
The DNA here is from genome assembly GCA_030674155.1 of Stramonita haemastoma. Lineage (NCBI taxonomy): Eukaryota > Metazoa > Mollusca > Gastropoda > Neogastropoda > Muricidae > Stramonita > Stramonita haemastoma. The sequence continues at coordinate 7,758,378 of CM060326.1, read as the reverse complement.
AGGAAGAAGAAGAAGAAGAAAAGAAGAAGAAGAAGAAGAAGAAGAAGAAGAAGAAGAAGAGGTGAAGGAGGAGGAGGAGGAGGAGGAGGAGGAGGAGGAGGAGAGAAAAGAGGGGACATTATTTTTGGTAGTAAATCTTGTTTCTGTGGCTAGGATTACCACAGGAGGTGTTTGAATTGAAAGAACACCGGTGAGAGCAAAAATAAACTAGAAGCTGGGGAGGCTGAGGGTTGGAGAACCTGTGTCAATAAACAGTTTTGGGAGGCAGGTGTGTGTGTGTGTGTGCTGTGTGTGTGTGCGCGTGTGTGTGTGTGCGTGTGTGTGTGTGCGTGATGTGTTGTGGTGTGTTGGTGGTGGTGTGAGTGTGTGTGTGTGTGAGCGGTGTGTGTGTGGTGTTGTGTGTGTGTGTGTGTTGTGTGTGTTGTGTGTGTGTGTGTGGTGCGTGTGTGTGTGTGTGTGTGTGTGAGTGTGTGTGTGTGATGTGATGGTGAGTGTGTGTGTGTGTGTGTGTGTGTTGGTTGTGTGTGTGTGTGTGTGAGTAGAGAGCAGACAGAGAGAGAGAGTAGTAATGATGATAGATGATAGAAGATAGATAGATGATAGTATGATGTGATAGTTAGTAGTAGATAGATGATGATAGAGATAGATAGATAGATAGAGTAGTATAGATAGATAGATAGATAGATAGATAAATGAAATAGATAGATAGATAGATAGATAGAAGATGAGAGAGAGAAGATAGATAGATAGATAGATAGATAGATCAGATAGAAGATAGATCGATGATATAGATAGAGACGAGACGAGAAAGAAAGAAGACAGAGACAGACAGACAGAAGACAAAACGAGACAGACAGAAAGACAAAAACAGAGACAGATAGAGAGAAAACAGACAGACAAGACAGACAGACAGACAGAGAAATACAGACACAAACTTAACCAACACACACACACACAAAACACACCAAAGAGAGAATAAGACTCGTGCTGCACCCAACCCCTTTCTTTTCTCGTCTCACCAAAGTAATGTTTTTCTTCTTCTTCGTTACGTTAAACCCATAGATTGGATGTCTGTCTGGGAGAAAGACAGGCAAAGGCAGTAAAAGAAATCAGAAAGGATACTGAAGACAGGCAGTGAGTCTAAAACGGGAGCAAAGAGAAAAACCCCAAAATCGTACGAGTGTGTGTGTGAGAGAGAGAGAGAGAGCAGGGGGGTTGGGGTTGTTAGATGACAGAAAGAGACAGAGACAGAGACACAGAAACACACACACAGATAGATATATATATATATATATATATATATATATATATTATATATATATATATATAGCGTGTGTCTGTTTCTGTCTTTCTGTATATAATATATATAATATGATATATATATATAATATATATATATATATATATATATACTATATATTTATTTATATATATATATATATATATATATAGAGAGAGAGAGAGAGAGAGAGAGAGAGAGAGAGAGAGAGAGAGAGAGAGAGAGAGAGAGAGAGAGAGAGACAGAGAGAGAGAGAGAAGACAGACAGAGAGAAAGAAAGAAAGAAAGAAAGAAAGAAAAAAAGACAAGAAAGAAAAAGAAAAAAAAGAAAAAGAAAACAAAAACAGCAACAAAAAACCCATCATTCTCTAACCAAGCACCAAAGACCCCTTACTCAGCAAGTTTACACTCACCAGACTTCCCCCATTACATACCACCAGCTTTAGCAAAGCAAGAATTGATTCAGACTTTTAGGAAGCCATTGGACTTCACAACGGCATCTGACGCCAACACAAAAGAAAAGAAAAGGATAGAAAAAACACTGAGTGGTGTACCCCAGGGTTCCGATGTCTAGCCCTTTCTATTTCTAAAAACCACGGTCCCTCACATTAACCGGCATACATCCTGGGTTTTAAACCAACCATGAACATTCCGACTGACTCGTTCGTTTCATTTTGCCACAAACAACTCATTATTCTTGATACCAACAATCTCCCCTACCCCAAACTTCCCTCCTCCCTTCTTGAGAAAATACCCACAAAAAGCAAAAACAAACAAAAAAACTGACAAAAAAAAACCACTGCCAAACTCCCCCACCCCCACTCCCCACCCTGCCTCCCGCATTAAAAAAATAACCCGAAAAACAAAAATTAGGGTACCAAAAACAGTCAATAAATCAAACAAAAAAACCCTCCCCTTAAAAAGAAAAAAAACCCGCAAAAAAAAACGGAAAACAAAATTCAGGGCAACAAAAACAATCAAAACAAACACCACTTGAGGGGGGAGGGGGGGGGCACGGGGGGAGAAAGAGGGGGGAGGGGGGAGAGAGGGGCATCCCACAAAGAGAATTTGAGATTATAACGAAAGGCGAGAAAGAAAAACAAAAACAAAAAAAACCAAGCAGACTCCTTCCCTCCTTTCCACCCTCCCTCCCTCCCTCCCTCAGCCTAAATCATGAAAGTGTTGGCCCAACTAGAAGCCATTGGGGCGTTATGACCGGGTGGATTTCTACCCGACTGCATCAGTCACCCGGCTACCCGGTTTGCTGGCTAAATTGGATGTTTAGGTCCCCGCGTGGGTTTCGTTCTAACCGGACTTCTTGTTTTTTTGTTGTTTTTTTTATCTGGCTTCTACTTTTCTGCCTGATTGGGTTCCGGATTTGCTTGGATGTTGTGAGCCTTGGGGGGTGTGGTGTGTGGGGGGAGGGGGAGGGGATGGAGGAGGGGAGTGTCTGTGGACTGTTTGTTTTGTTTTGCCTTATACTTCTTTCTCTGTTTGTTTTTTTCCTTTCTTTCTTCCCTTTCTTTCTGACTTTATTCCTTTTTTCTTTCTTTTTTTTTTTCTTTCTTTTTTTCTTTCTTTCTTGTTTTTCGTTCGTTCCTTTGTTTCTTTGTCGAGTGAAGAGGTTTTAGTTAAGACTTGCTGACCAAGTGTGTGTGCGCGCGTTCGTGTGTCATTGCGTGCGTGTGTGAGCGTTCATACACGAGACAAGCGGAAGGGAAAAGACGAAAGAACAAGGCAGAGAGAGAGAGAGAGAGAGAGAGAGAGAGAGAGAGAGAGAGAGAGAGAGAGAGAGAGAGAGAGAGAGAGAGAGAGAGAGAGAGAGAGACAGACAGACAGACAGACAGACAGACAGACAGAGACAGACAGACAGAGACAGACAGAGAGAGACAGAGACAGAGACAGAAAGACACTGACAACCACTCTCTCTCTCTCATACACACACACACACACACACACACACACACACACACACACACACACAAGACACAAAGCAAAGAACACAGAACCCCCCCCCCCCCCCCCACCCAAAAAAAAAAAAAAAATCCAGAGAAGCACCCAATAAAACCTCCAAAACAGGACAAGGGAAACAACTCAACGTCCAAGCACCCAAAACCAACCCCCCCCCCCCAAAAAAAAAAAAAGAAAATGGCTGCCTGTAAATTGCACGAAGTGCGTTTCAAAATCAATTGTTTTTAACAA
>CM060326.1:7744897-7747397 GCA_030674155.1 Stramonita haemastoma | reverse complement strand
AGAGAGAGAGGAGAGAGGAGAGAGAGAGAGAGAGAGAGAGAGAGAGAGAGAGAGAGAGAGAGAGAGAGAGAGAGAGAGAGAGAGAGAGAAGAGACAGACAGACAGAGACAGAGACAGAGACACCACACACACACACACACACACACACACACACAAACACACACACACACACGCACGCACGCACACACAGACAGAGACAGATACAGAGACAGAAAGAGGGAGATGAGGGAGATAGAAGAAAAGAAAGGGAGGGAGGGACAGCGTGAAAGAGAGAGAGAGAGGCGGGAGGGATGGAGGAAGACACAGAGAGAGAGAGGTGGATAGAGAGACAGACAGAGAGAGAGAGACAGAGACAGAGAGAAACAGACAAAGACAGACACAGAAAAACAGAGAGACAGACAGACAGAAACAAAGAAAGACAGACAGACAAACAGACAGACCCTCAGACAAACAGACAGACAGACAGATGAAGAAAAAATCCGGACGGAACGAAAAGTGCACTGCACTGCAGTGGTCAAGTTTCAAAACACCCTGATTCAACTTCCAAGGCAGAAAATCTTACCCTTCTCCCTTCACTCCCCCCCCCCCCTTCCCCCAACTTCACTACCAACCCCACCCCTCCCCTCCCCACACACACACACCACACAAACACAGCACCAAAACCCCAACACACACACACACAAAAATACAACACACACAACACACACACCATAAACACACACAATAAACACACGCACACACCCCTTAACCACACACACACAACCCCAAAAAAACACACACAAAAACACCAAAACCCCCCCAACCACCCACCCACCCACCCCCCACACACCCCCACACACACAAAACACACACACAACACACACACACCACACACAACCACACACAAAAAACCCCACAAAAAACACAACACAAACACACACACACAAAAAAACAACACACACCAAAAAAAAATTTTTTTAACCAAAAACCAAAAAATGCCTCCCTCTATAAAAATCTCTCCCACCCCCCTTCCTCCCCCCTTTTCCCCCCCCCACCCTCCACAAAAAACATTTTGTGTCAAACCTGATAAAGGGCAACCCAAAAACCGAAGGCAAAAGGAGGGGGTGGGGGTGGTGGGGGGGGAGAGGGGGGGGGGGTGGGGTGGGGGGGGTGGGGGTGTGGGGGGAATTTTGGGGGGGGTTTTTTGGGGGGGGAAAAAAAATTGGGGAGGGGGTTTTTGTTTGGAGGAAAAAAAAAAGAAAAAGAGGGGAGGGGGGGGGGAAAGGGGAAAGGGGGGGGGGGGGGGGGGGGGGGGTGGGGGGGGGGTTTTTTTTGGGGGGGGGGGGGGGGGGGGGGGGGGGTGGGGGGGGGGGGGGGGGGGGGGGGGGGGGGGGGGGGGGGGGGGGGGGGGGGGGGGGGGGGGGGGGGGGGGGGGGGGGGGGGGGGGGGGGGGGGGGGGGGGGGGGGGGGGGGGGGGGGGGGGGGGGGGGGGGGGGGGGGGGGGGGGGGGGGGGGGGGGGGGGGGGGGTTTTTTTTTTTTTTTTTTGGGGGTTTTTTTGGGGGGGGTTTTTTTGGGGGTTTTTGTTTTTTTTTTTTTTTTTTTTTTTTTTTTTTTTTTTTTTTTTTTTTTTTTTTGGGGGGGGAAAAAAATTTTTGTTGGGGGGTTTTGTGGGGGGGTTTTTGGGGGTTTTTGGGGGGTTTTTGGGTGGGGTGGGTTTTTTTGGGGTTTTTTCCCTTTTTTCGGGAAAAAAAACAAAGGGGAAAAAAAAATTTTAAAAAAAATTTTTTTTAAAAATCAAAAAAAAAAAGGTTCTTTTCAAATTTAACAACAAGTAACAATTCTTTTTGAGCAAAACGAAAACAACAATTTTTAAGGTGTCTTTTTAAAACCAAAAAAATTAAAACACTAACAGTTGTTCAAAAAACAGATCTAAGGGACTGCGAACAAAAAATTTTCCCCCAACAAAACCCTAACAAAATCATTTACAAAAATTCCCTTTTTGGGCCTATCAAAAAGAAAAAAAAAACAATACAATCATTTTTTAAAAAATTGCTCACGCCATCACAAAGAACAATATAAAAAAAAATCCAAACAACACAATCATTTTTTATGACGCCCACACCATCACAAAAAAAAAAAAAAAACTAACACAACATCCAAGACAGCTCAGAAAACAAAAAAAAAAACATCATATTCTCTTCCCCCACAGGATGAAACAAAAAATTTTTAAAAAAATGCCATGGGGGGGAATTTGGGGTGGGAGCCATCACCGCCAACCCTTATTCTCTCTGGCTTCTACTGCGGCAAACGGTCTGGGGGAAGGAAAGAAAAAGAGTGGGGGAGAAAGTTTTAACACCGAAACCTGCTGACTTTTTGGTAGCGGGCCTTGGCACAGGGGATTCGCCCCCCACGCAGTGCCACCTTCGAAACCCCCGCCAGGGTCGCTCTAGCAAAATTAGTGAAAACATGGCTGCCAGGATCGGGGGGGCGTTGTTCTGACACGTTTTACGTAGCAACGCA
>CM060326.1:7716800-7719300 GCA_030674155.1 Stramonita haemastoma | reverse complement strand
GGACGGTCTTGCTAATGTTGATGGTTGTAGTTAGTTGTTGCTGTTGTTGTGGTGATGGTGGAGGTGGTAGAAGAAGAAGAAGAATAGTAGTAGTAGTAGTAGTAGTAGTATAGTAGTAGTAGTAGTATAGTAGTAGTAGTAGTAGTAGTAGTAGTAGTAGTAGTAGTAGTAGTAGTAGATAGTGGTAGTAGTAGTAGTGGTGGTAGTAGTGGTAGTGTAGTAGTAGTAGTAGTAGTCGTAGTTCGTAGTCGTAGTCAGTAGTAGTAGTAGTAGTAGTAGTAGTAGTAGTAGTAGTAGTAGTAGTAGTAGTAGTAGAAACAGCAGCAGCAGCAGCAGCAGCAGCAGCAGCAGCAGCAGTAGTAGTAGTAGTAGTAGTAGTAGTAGTAGTAGTAGTAGTAGTAGTAGTAGTAGTAGTGTAGTAGTGTAGTAGTAGTAGTAGTAGTAGTAGTAGTAGTAGTAGTAGTAGTAGTAGTAGTGTAGTAGTAGTAGTAGTAGTAGTAGTAGTAGTAGTAGTAGTAGTAGTAGTAGTAGTAGTAGTAGTAGTAGCAGCACAGCAGCAGCAGCAGCAGCAGTAGCAGCAAGTAGTAGTATATAGAAATAGTAGTAGTAGAAGTAGCAGTAGCGATAGTAGTAGCAGCAGTAGGAGCAGTAGTATTAGTAGAAGCGGTTGTACGTGGTAGTGGTAGAAGCGGTAGCAGCAGCAGCAGCAGACAAAATAAGGGAAAATAATTATAGACATTAGGAAACATGGACATGATGGAACATAGAAACGACAGAACATGGATTCGGGGAGAACAGATATGGAGAATCTGAGACATTGAGGGAACAAAGCCACAAAACACAGGGATGGATCAGACATTGGAGAACATGAATATACAGGGCTAGGATAAGGTAGATCCTGAAAAATGACACCTACCGCCCCCCCCCCCCCCCCCCCCCTTTTTCTTCTGGTAAAGTTCGCAAACTTGTTTTCAGACTAGGGAGCTTGATCAGTTCAAACTGAGATTCTTACTAAGAAAGTTTGCCAGTTCAGTTCCTGATGACCTATAATAATAATAAAAAGACATTATTATTTCCTTACTTACCTGTCTGTCTGTGTTAGTGTTGTGCTGTTATTATGTTATTTCACATAAACTATTTTCTGCGCCCCCCACCCCCTTTCCAAAAAAGAAAAATCATCAATGCACACACCCCACACACCCACACACCCACATATATATATATATATATATATATATATATATATATATATATATATATATATATATATATATATATATATATATCAGAAAAAGAATACCTACATCCACCCAAATCACGAACATCGAGCATCAACGGTTAAAAAAAAAATCCTTAAAATGCAAAAAAAAAAACAACCCAAAGACAATTACCAGAAAAAATGCTGAAAACTCAGGTAGAGACAGAAAAAGTGCAAACGACATACTTATGTGAGTCTGTGATTGTTGTCTAAAAGAAAAAAAAACATCACCAAAACTCCCAAACCACTGTACATAGCAAGAAGATTGGTGCAGAAGATAAAAGTTTTGCCGCAGCAGAAACATTTTTTTGTTGGGGGGGAGCAAAATAGTCTGGATAGGAAGAAAAAAAAAGCTGCCTTCTTTGCTGGCAGTCTCTGTGTGTGTGTGTGTGTGGTGTGTGTGTGTTGTGTGTGTGTGTGTGTGTGTGTGTGTGTGTGTGTGTGTGTGTGTGTGTGTGTGTGTGTGTGTGTGTGTGATGTGTGTGTGTGTGTTGTACGTGTGTGTGTGTGTGTGTGTGTGTACGTGTGTGCGTGTCTTGTGTGTGTGTATGTGTGTGTGTGTGTGTGTGTGTGCGTAGTGTGTGTGTGTGTGTGTGTCTGTGTCTGTGTCTGTGCTTGTGTGTCTATATCTTTTGTGTGTGTGTGTGTACGTCTGTGTGTGCGTGCGTGCGTGGCGCGCGCGCGCGCGCGCGCGCGTGTGGTGTGTGTGTGTGTGTGTGTGTGTGTGTGTGTAGCAGGAGTAGTATGTAGTGTAAGGAAAGGGGCTTATCTGGTTCTTTTTTTTCTGCCAGGTCTGGTGGTGCCAAGTAGAGTCTGTGTTGTGTCCCTGTGTAAGTGGCATTGTCAGCAAAACAAAGCTGGGATGAGCGATCTTTAAGTGCCTCCTCTTCTCTCTCTGAGATTTGGGGATGGTTGTTTTGGGTTGGTTTTTTTTTTTTCGTCTTCTTTTTTGTCTCCACTTAGGTAGAAGTAGTAGTGGTGTTGTGGAGAAAAGTTTGGGGAGGGTTTTGTTGTGTGTGTGTGTGTGTGTGTGTGGTTGTTAGTTGGTGTTTTTGTGATGATCTTTGTTTTTTTCGTTTTTTTTTTTTTTTTTGGAGGGGGAGTTTCTTTAATTCTGCTCATCTCTCTCTCTCTCTCTCTCTCTCTCTCTCTCTCTCTCTCTCTCTCTCTCTCTCTCTCTCTCTCTCTCTCTCTCTCTCTCTCTCTCCCTCTCTCCCTCTCTCTCTCTCACACACACACAAC